>JAJPUD010000951.1:0-58662 GCA_023553655.1 Myrmecobius fasciatus
CCCCCCCCCTCCAAACCATTGGCAGTTAAATGCTTAGTTTTAACAAAATATACTTTTCACTGCCTATTTCAAAGGTGAATTATATAGTGTGAATGCCAATTTCTAAGAGGGAAAGAATTAATGTATACTTTAAATTTGCTTTATCAGCTGTTTTGTGTTTCTGTTATACACTTAACTTTGTATAGCTTAAGCAGGAAACTATGCTCAACTAGGAATTAGTATTTTGACTACAGATTTCAAAATCTGCCTCAGACTCCTTGAACTCATGATGAAATGAGAGATGACCAAATATAACAGAAAATAGTTATTAAAACAAGAAGATGAAAATTATATTGAAAATGAATCAAATTTAACAAATTAACTTAATTTCCAGGGTTGATACCTTGTAGCCAATAAACCAATTTTGTTGTTAGTCTTCATTGAAAAATTGACGAGTATTTCATATATGACTTCCTGTTTACAATTCACATAGATAAATGACATTTTAAGGCATACATGGTGGTCTTCTATATGTTATGCAGCTGCTTTGGCTCAAGATGATTACAGATCATCAGGAGATTTTGGCAGTAAAATATATTCTATCCCTAGGGATCTGTGACTACTATGGAGGTGACAGGACTAAGCAGTGATACTCTTATCTTCTAAAGCAATTTAAGCTTTTTTATGCTTAAACAAGATTATTAAGTATTGCCTTGAAGGCACCATTACTAGCACATACACAGCAATCATAAGATCATGAAGCCCAAAGTTCCAGCTGGAAGGGAAGACCATAAAGTCCAACTCCTTTTACTTTTACAGATGAGGAATTGAGGGATAGAAAGATCAAGCGAATTGTATGAGATGACCCTGCCAATGTCCAAAGAAGAATATGAATACAGGTTTTCTGTTGAATGCGCTATTCATTATATCAGACTGATTCTTAAAAAAAAAGCCTGTGCAGAGTCCGATGGACATGCTTGTATGATTCAACCAAGTCCACATTTTAAATTTGGCATTCTAAGCTTCAGTACTATAAAGTATTAGTAATTAGAATTATAGAAATGAAACTGCTTTGTTTTGTGTTGTAGTTTTTCAATTTTGGTTCAATCTGTATAAGAAAATTAAGATACTTATTTTTATCTTGCACTGCCACTTTCTTAGGATTTTGTGAATCTAAATATTCCACTTAAAATGAATAATAATGTTTATTTAAAACACTGGCTTTATTTTAATTTACCCTAAGGCTTTCATCATATATCTAATATTATATTTGTACATTCAAGTATATACTAAATTTAATGAAACTATATATTTACAAATTGCTGAAATCAAAACATTATGTCCTAGTTTTATTTCTATGCCTAGAGACTTAGGAACTGAGAGTTCTTGCAAGAGTAGCACACCAGATTTTCCAAAAATTAAGGTTAGAATCATCAAACAGACATCTGGCAGTAACCATTTCAAGATACCTAAGGGCAAAGTTGACATAATTTAAAATTGATTGTACTTAGGTCATAGGAAAATGGTCTTGCATTAGTATTACTGTTTCAGAAATGACATTATACAAATGAAAAAAAGTCAGCACAAAGTGGACACCACAAACCAACCAAAAAAGCTGTTAATCAATTTGACTCAATCCAACAAATGTCTGAAGCCACATATGAATTCAGGAAAATATGTCTTCCTAACTCCAGATCTGGCATTCTATCTACTGTGACATTTAGCTACCAAGGTCATCAGTAGCAATCCATATATATGCACTCTCCTCTATAACATTTCTATGCAGTCAGTTTAGCTACTGGTTAAACACTTTCAGTGATGGGGAACTCACTATTTATCAAAACAACTCATTCTAATTTTGGAGAATTCCACAAATTACCAGATCTAATGTTACATCAACAATAGTCTCATCATTTCAGAATATCCATACATTTTATATCTCCCCTCATTCAATGCAAATAGTACTTGGCTCCTGCTATATGAGTAATATTTAGACACTTAAAAGCTTCAGGAGGTTTGATATGAACTTGCATTGCCTCATCATTTGAAAGATATTTATGTGCAGAGGAAGATCCTATGATACCCTGAGAATTTTGATTCCCTAAGGTATAAAGCCTTCAGGACAAGGATATGGCAAGTAGGATGGAGAAAAGACTACAGCATCAGGCCATATCAAAGTCAATTAAAGTAACTAAAGATTGTCAACCAGGAAAAGAAAGAACTCTTAAGAGTGATAAGGCAATCTGAAAGGCTATCATACAGAAAGTTAGTTTTCCAGTTAGTTTCAAAGGATAGATCTAAGGTGACTGTAGAACTGTTACAAAAATAGATATAAACATTCCATGTTTTTTATAAGAGGGGAAAAATATCAATTTCTTAACAATTGGAATTGTCCCAAAGTTAAACAGCTGCTTTAGGAAATTGGGGTTTCTGGTCCTAAATATCTTCAATGAAGTTATAGAGAGGACTCTTGTTTGAGTATGGAACAAACTAACATGACTTTTAATATTTTAACTAAGATTCTGTCATCAGAACTCTGCGAAGATAAGTCAGAAGAAGGCCTTATTTGAATTGATAAACAATTGATTTTATTTATAATTTAGGCTACCTAGATTAATTTTAAACTCTGGGGCTGAGTTGAATCTATAATCGACTTATTAGACCTTCCTGATGTTATTACAGAGGACCAAAAGGCTTCTAGATCTGCACTCTAATGTGTGCTCTCAGCCAATATTAGTCCACTAGAAAATGATGCCTTTCTGTACCAAAATTTATTATAAGAGCTCTGGTAGGCAGAGCAGCAATCTAGAAAAAAATGGATAGAAGTTTATTAAAAAATAGAAGTTTGTTTAAAAGAGAAGAGAATTGGGGCAGCTAGGTGGCGCAGTGGTTAGAGCACCAGCCCTGAAGTCAGGAGGACCTGAGTTCAAATCTGGTCTCAGACATTTCCTAGCTGTGTGACCCTGGGCAAGTCACTTAACCCCAGTTGCCTCAGCAAAAAAGCAAAAAAAAAAAAAAAAAGAGAAGAGAATTGCCTATATAAATGTCTTTTAGGCTTATTTACCTTAGATAAGAACTAAGAAAAAAAAATAGAAGACCAATATATCAGAGAAATAACAGTAATCATCAATAATCAATAGATCCATCAATCAATAAAGATTTATTAAGTACCATCTATATGCTAAGCCCTGTGCTAAATATTGGAGATAAAAAGATAAGACAGTGACTGTCCTTAAGGAATTTACCAGAGGGTAAAATTAGAGAATGGCAATGCAAGATCATATGCAAGAAGAAGATAAAAGAAGAAATACTGTGTTAGTATTTTGCATTAAAAAGATATGCTAATGTAGGGACATTCAGGAAGTTGAGGAGTAAAATGTAGTGAAGAGCATCAAAGGATTAATTCCAATAATTTAATTGGAACATATTTCAAAACACTCACAGAGGGAAAGTGAGAAGAGTCTAGGAAACATCTCAAATTTGTTGTTAAAGTGGGATACTGTAGTGATGGGTGACATCAAACATTCATACACCTACTGTAATTCTTTCTCCTCAATTGCTTCCCAAAGCAGAATCATAAACTTTGTGACATGCCTTAATGACTATTGCAGTCCTGAAAATGTGAAGAAACTATTACTATGAACCCAATTCTGATTAAAACAGAAGAAGTATTTGCTAAAATAGATATGATATAAATTTTGAGGTTAATTTATTGTTTATGTTAAAGAAGAAGAGATACTAACATAGTTTGACAGGGATCACAGATTTTGGGAGAGAAAATTTCTAATTTTTAGATAAAAGCCTAATATGCTACAGTGAAAGTTGACTCATGAATAATTGGGAACTCTTAAGTATGAAAGTTTGAATACTAATGAGAAGGAAATGGTGAAGCTACCCAAAGAGAACAGTGATTCTGCCTAGGGATTTCAATGCACCTCTATATTTTTAAGACAGGTATAGGAGACTGAAGCAAAGTTATAACTTAGGATGAACACAAAGAAAAGTTTTTTCCCATTGGAAAAATGCCCAGAACTATATAATCTAGGATAAAATGAGTTTAGCGATAAATGATAATGAGAACAATTTTTTAAAAAATTCTGAAGCAGACAAGAGGACTATCAAAAGGATAATATCATGGGGAAAATGATGAGAGTGAAAAAAGCTAAACTAATCAAAGCTAATTTTGTTTCTATATTCTTTCCCAAGAAGAATGATCTTTGGACTGTGTAGAGAAGAATAAAAATGGTTAGCTGGAATATAAACCTAAGTTATATAAGGAGATAAGATAACATCTTGTTCAAGTAATAAACCTGTGAGAATTGGCAGATGTGACTTCTTGGCCACAGTCAGTGATCTTTGAGAGATCTTTGAAAATGTGTTGTTACCATGGGACTTGAGAAAATCAAATGTAATCCAGATTTTCAAAAAAAGGGAGATGATGGGATGTGTAAAGGATAGGTCAGTGAGCCTAACTTGTTATATTATTGAAGAAAAAAAAAACATAATCTCTGCAGAACACCTTATTAAAAGGACAGTTTGTTAACAGTATTAAAAGGGTAGCAAGTTACTACAGTCAGTTCATTAAGAACAGTCATTTAATGTTTGTGGCAGCCCTTTTTGTAGTGGCTGGAAACCAAGTGGATACCCATCAATTGGAGAATGGCTGAATAAATTATGGTATATGAATGTTATGGAATATTATGGTTCTATAAGAAACGACCAACACGATTTCAGAGAGGCCTGGGGAGACTTACATGAACTGATGCTAAGTGAAATGAGCAGAAGCAGGAGATCATTATACACGGTAACAACAAGACTATAGGATGATCAATTCTGATGCACATGGCTCTCTTCAACAATGAGATGATTCAAACCAGTTCCAATTGTTCAGAGATGAAGAAAGCCATATACACCCAGGGAGAGGCCTGTGGGATCTGAATGTGGACCACAACATAGCTTTCTGTTGATGTTTGTTTGCATTTTGTTTTCCTTCTTAGGTTTTCTTTCTTTCTATAGAGATTCGATTTTTCTTGTGCAGCAAGATAACTATATAAATATGTATACATACATATATTGCATTTGTCACATATTTTAACATAGTTAACATGTATTGAACTACCATCAAGGGGAGAGAGTGGGGGAAAGGAGGGAAAAATTTGGAATAGAAGGTTTTGCAAGGGTCAATGTTGAAAAATTACCCATGCATATGTTTTGCAAATAAAAAGCTTAAAAAAAAAAGTCATTTTAGTCTAACTTAATTTGAGCGGTATGCTGAAGCCAGTTGGAGAACCAATTGTTAAATGTCTAGTGTAAAATTCTTTGTAAACAAGGGCTAGATTTATTATTTTCTTAATTGCCTTTAGGCTTAAAATGGAGAAAATGATAATAATGAAAGTTAAACTTAAAAATATGCACATTTTCCCCTAAAGGACTGATTATTAAACATTTACTTGTACAACCTCAGCTAACTTCCTTTTTGGAGATTTACCAGGCTAGGAGATCAAGCATATATGGTATACTGTACTTGAGGTATGAGGTAGACATGATATACTTGGTTTTTCTAAAACATTTAATGAAGTCTCTTATGCTTGACAAAATGGAGAGATATGGAAGATAGATGATAATATATTTTGGTGAATCAGAAATTATTTGATTGACTAGATTCAAAGAATAGTCATTAATGAGTTGATGACAGCTTGGATGGTGAGCTCTAGTGCAATGCCTTAGGAGAATGTGTCTTTCATGCTGAACTGTTTAGTAATTTTTACCAATGACTTGGATAAAATTATAGAAATCATTCTTATCTTTGCTGGGAGAAAGGGCTACCACTTTGACACAATCTAAATTTAAATAAAACATCTCAACAGGTTAGAACAGTGAATAAAATTAAAAAAGATGAAATTGGAGGTAAGTTTTATAAATCACCCTAAGAATCACAGGCAGATGGGATAATAGATAGAAAATAATTACCGTAAAATTATTGAGGGTGTTTTCAATGAACTTCCTGCTAAATATGAGTCAACAATGTGCCATGGAAACTGAAAAAGCTAATGCTACTATAGGCAGCATTAAGAAAAACATATGGTCCAGAATGAAGTAGGTAACAGTTCAACTAAACTTTGCCTTGATCAAATCACATGAGAAGTAACATGTTCAGTTTTGGCAACTGTATTTTAAAAAGGTATAGACAAGTGGGAAGAAGACAAGAAAAGAACAGCCAAGATGAGAAGAGCAAGAGATTATGCCATATGAGGATCAGTAGAAGTAACTTGTCATGTTCAGTGTAGAAAAGAAAAGACACAGGGCTATGATAATAGTCTCAATTATTGAAGGGCTGGATGACCCATTTATTGAAGGTTTTATTCAGAGATAGTTGCCTGCCCAACTCTTAGATTCTGTGATTTACACAATGCAGTATAGCATAATGAACCAAGTAATGACAAACTTTGAATCAGGAATACAGGAGATTGAAACCCACACTCGTTGTGTGACACTGGGCAAGGCATTTAAACTCTCTTGGCTTCAGTTCCTTAACTGCAAAAAGCAGGGATTGAACTGAGGAACCTGTAAGATCCCTTTTGACTCTAAATCTCGGACTCTATGATACAACATCTTAGTTCTTATATCATTGCACCTCTGATTTCTTGGGAGGTAGGATTCCAATATGGGATTCCTTTTGTTTACAGAGCTCCTGGTGAGGAAACTAACTCAATCAATGTAGATCAGCAATTGCTCTGTCCTGAAGAGTTTTAGGGAACTGTGTCACTGAGAAGTTAAGTGATTCATCTAAAATTATACATATGACTGAAGATAGACTCACATCTTCTTAATTCTTTATCCAGTATATTATTTCCTCCCCTCTTCTTGATTATTATTCACATCTTAGTAACTTTGCTTAAAATGGAAGAAGCTGAAACAAAGAAGTAAGATACTAGAGGTTCCTTCTTATATTTGATTTTAGCTCATCCTTTTCTTTTGAGGAATGAGTATTTCTTTAAGGCCTATAAAGTTGGATTTGCATCTCTAAAAGCTAACAAAAGGTACAAAGAAAACTTGCTCATGTTCTAACAAATGATAACTGAAAGCAACCAAAATCACAGTTGACCTGATGAAGTATATGAGAGAAAACAGACATGATTAAGTGAATAGCAAAACTCAAAGCTGTTCAGCAGAATTTGGGGGTAGGGAGAGTTGTTGGACAATGCAGCTTGGACTGACTTGGAGAAATCAGGAGCAATATTTTTTTTTTTTTAATTCTTTAACCTCATCTGCCTCTAGCTTTCATCAGTAAGTCACTGGAAATAACTTCTTTGTGATAATTGACAGCTGAAACACCTTAATGAAGTCTATTGAACATCAGAAAGAGACCTGGACTATGTATGTTTATCTTCTAATCTGTCAGATGCTTCACTGTATTCACATGAAGAGGAAGAAAAGGAAATCCGACTTCATAGACATTCCTTTTGTTTTTCCTTGCCAATCACATAGGTAAGAGACTGGTTTGTATTCCCTATAAATACTACCATACATCTACATACAGTCTAACTTACTATACATAATATAATATAAGGAGGCAGCAATGGTACAGTGGAAAGAACACTGGATCGATTTAGATGACCTATATTTCAAATCTTTCCTTTGCAGCTTAGTACTTGTGACTTTCAGCAAATTATTTTGCTTCCATACTTCTCAATTTCTCCATTTGTAAAAATGAGATTAGACAAGATGGACTCTGACATCCCCTTCTGTTCTAGATCTATGATCCTCTAATCTTTTAGCAATACATGCATACATTACTATAGGATTTGCATGCATGCATAAGTGTATATATACATACACACACACATACAACCAAGTAATGATTCCAGTGAACAGCTAAAGGAAACATTTAGGATATAAGGGGTAATAAAATAAAAACCTGACTCTTTTAATTTGGGTCAACAATCCAAATTTAGCCCATTTGAAGGTGATTGTAAGTTGCTTTTATCTGAGGATAGATGAATTATAGATGAATTGAGAATTAAATTAGTGATGTCTTTAGTTGACATTGCCTATAGCTGCATTTTCCTCTAACTGCAAGGATTATTCCTATTTAGTAGGATTTAAACACCAAATAATTGAAAGAAACAACTCTTTCTTTTCTCCAGATATGACATACACAAAAACAAGCTGGGAGTGAATTCACAAAACAGAAGAGCTCCTCCCACCCCCAGCCCACCCCCAGCCCACCCCCAGTGTTTCTTGATTTGTCCCTTGAAGAGTTATCTAAGGAATCTAAGCTCCAAATCTGTTAGTCCTTCAGCTTCTAAACACCCCATATCTATTTAAGATTTTATAAAGAAATCCCCAAATGTTTCTTTCACAAAGGTATAAATATTTTAGACCTATGAACTTTGGACAGATTTACTGATTCTCTGAAAGTTTTGGAGATAGAAGAAACCTTTCTCTCTCCTTCCCTCCTTCCTCTCTCTCTGTTCACATAGGGAACAAAGTGACAAAAGTTAGTGACAAAGCAATTGATCTAGCCTGTCATATCCCAAATAACACAGTGCTTTTGGTTATATGTTGTTTTTCAGTAATTACTACTATAATTCAAGGGCAGGTTTGATCTTTTCCCTACAAATGATATGATTTCTAGGCTATATGTGAGCTCTCTTTCTCTATTTTTTTTCTCCTTCCCCCTCTCTTTCTATTTGTCTGTCTCTCTCTCTCCCCCTCTTTCTCTGTCTTGTTTCTTCCTCCCTCTCCTCCTCTATGTGTGTGTATGTATACATATACACATATACATATATAATACTGAAATTCAACAAATAGTATCTGAGTTGAATTTGAATATTTCAAATACAATTATTTTCAGAACCAAGCTACTAACACATCTAAATTGATTGAATAAAATGATCCAATCTTTCAACACTATTTTTATGTTAAAATTTAGTATGTTTAAGTAAAACACTCATGGTTCAAAATTTGCATAACTTTGTAATTTTTTTTCTTGTGAAAAAGTGGGTCTCTTAAGACTTTACATTAACAAAAATTTCTTCCTTTTAGTTTATAATATTAACATAAATCAAAGGTCCTGATATATTTGCAGCTTTTTATTTAAAAAAGGAAACAGGAATTTTCATTGTGCTTCAAAATGAAAAAACTCAATCATTTTAGAAGACTAACACTATTACACCAGTTTCAGGCAAAAAGGTTGTAGTGCTAGTTTAGGAATACTTTGTTAAGGTGGTGCTTTATAAAAAACCCAGGGGTGCTGTAATTGATCAATTTTTCCCCAAGGTTTTCTCTCCCATGCTGTATTGGCTGGACAGCAGTAAGCTCTGATTTTCCTGTTGCCTTGTGAGTGACCCCCCTACAGGAAGATAACGGAGAAGCCGAGAGGGAGGAGCAGTTAAACTACACATGTCTGGCTGCTCTTATCAACTTATCATATAAGGAAAGGAAAGTGATTGATTCAGATACGGACACTGTAGAATTTGCTCCAAAGAGAAACAGAAGAAACACCAAAGCTTACTTGTAAAGCTAAGCCAGAACACACAATTGGGGTAGGGCTGTTCTTCCTGCTGGCATCTAACCGTTTAGTGGACGACTGGAAAGAAAGCAGCATTTTGTTTTGTTTTGCTTTTAAATCAAATTTGCTACTAGAAAAGGTGAGTGGAGGCAGGAACTCATTGACTGTCAAGAGTGTACTTTACACATGACAGCATAGCACAGCATTTCAGAGGACAAATGAATGATCTGGACTCTTAAGTGCACTAAAGTTTGCTAAGTTGGCTGCATTCTCCCTGACCGAAAGTATGTGGCTGATTGTTTTCTTTACTTTGAGCTATGATCTGGTCTTGGCGTCAGCCTACAACAATTTTCGGAAAAGCCTGGACACCATAGGGAAGAAGCAGTATCAGGTTCAGCATGGATCATGCAGTTACACCTTCCTATTGCCGGAGATGGACAATTGCCGCTCTACTTCTAGCTCCTATGTGTCTAATGCAGTGCAGAGGGATGCCCCGCTGGATTATGATGACTCTGTGCAGAGGCTACAAGTACTTGAAAACATCATGGAAAATAACACTCAGTGGCTTATGAAGGTAGGAAAATGCCATTTATAGAGCTGCATGAAAAACTGAGGTTCTCTTGTTTTCACTTCTGCCCTAATAAACAAACTTCAAAGACAGCTCTTGAACTACCATTTATTCTGTATATCTCAATGAATAATCTCACACAGCCTTGCATGAAAAGGATAGCAGAATGAGAAGCAAGCAAATTTACTCTGAAGGTGGGGGAATCAATGCTAAATGTATGTATGTATGTGTATGTGTGTGTGTTTGTCATGAAATAAGGGGGGAAGGGTGAGTATACTTCTCTGCAAAACAACTAGGCTGTTTTGTTTGTACAAGTAATTTAAACTTAGTAACACCAATTACTAACATAACTGGCTGCAGGCATGTGAGGGAAGTGGTAAGCAGCACAACAGCGCCAGGACAAGGGAAAAACGTGCTAATCATGATAATTACTGATAAATAGCGGATGGTGGCAATGTTACCTTCTGGAGTAAGTGCTTTACCAATTTCCTGAATTTATTTACTGAAACCAATTATAGCTTTTTGTAAAAAGAGAGGAAATTAACTTAAAAAGACCTTATGTGTTTCAGAAACTTAGTGTCTTAGTCTATGGGTCTGTCATTTGTAAATTGTACTATGTTTTTACCAAGTGCTCTTTCTGAAGGGATTCAGTATTATCATTTTTCCTAGAAACCAGTAAATTGGTTTCAAAATTATTCACGTGTGATTGTTGTTAGTCTTAGCAAAGAGGAATTAATGTCATGTCAAGATCAGCTGCTTTTTATTCACTATTCTTGTTCTTATTCTTTCTATTATGCCACAAACTTTGCAAGAAATGTATAATTAAAGAAGTATTTTGAAAGCTAAATTGTACTTCAAGAAACATCTGTTTTCTCTGGCAAATTTTATCTCCAAATAAGAAAACCAAAATCGTCTGAAGTTTCTCTTTATTGGGAAAAAAGAAAAAAATGATTCATTCATTATAGTACTCTTAATGAAAGTGATTATGCATGCATGGTGGAAATGATCGATGTCAAAATTTGTAGGAACATATAATTTATAATTGTACAGATAACTAAAGTAACCACCAGTTCTCTAACAAAGTTTCACCCAGGAAACTATCACAAAGTATTTTCTCCATCTAGAATGGAAATCTTTTATTTCCTTTTTGGTTGTCTATTAGGAGCATGTCACATCTTAATTTCATAACAGCTCTCTGACTGGCTTTTTTATCCCCTTACAATAATGGAAATCACCAAATGGCACTGAAGGTAGGAGTCAATACATGAATGAATCCTGTCACCATTATTCCTCAATTGAACTAGTTATCGGTTCCAGTAGTGTTTAACTAATTAAAACATCTAAGAAATAACGACAACTTACTCAAACTTAAAAAAAAAAACTCCCACAATTTTGAAAATATCTGTGAAAAGACCCACATTTGCTCTGTATATTCTGTTAAAGGTTTTTTTTTTTCTTATCTTTAAAACCCTTTACCCTTCTTGTGTGTGCAAATAGCTTAGCTAAGTATGGGAGGTATTCAGCAATACAAGCTCACATATTTGAAAGTCCTAAATATCTACCTGACACTAACTTCCTATTTCCTTCTTTCCATTGTTATGTTCACACTTAATAATTTACTCATTTTAACTGTGACATGGTTAAAGGCCAATGCTAACAGAACCTCAGGGAGGGATGAAAGAAGTAGAGTAGTAAACACTCCCATCTATCCAGCTAGTAAGTCATTTCCTAAATAAACAGTCAGGGAACATAAAAGAATGTTTTACCAAACAGAAGATAGTTTAATTGTATTTAATATAATTAAGGCCTTTTTAGGTAAATTCCAAATCTAATCATTCTTTCAGCCAAATTATCCCATTTTCCTACAAGTCTGTGAATGTTTAAGAGAAGCAACCCTATTTAATGGGTTGTTTAGCCCCAAACTTATTCCAGGTTCCAGAAATCAGAATTTTGGGGGCAACCAAACAAAATACTTCTTTACTCATGAATATAATTATCAAATATTTGAACAGCAATACAAGTGTTTTAGATATCCAGCTAAAATATCACTTAAAATGACTTAATATTGACTTTTCATCTGCTTAACACCTGCTCTGATCAACCCTATCTCACAGATCTAGCAGTACACCTGAAAAACTCACTGGTATTGTTATTTACACCTGGCTGGCAAACAGAAGCAAGAGAACAAATAAAAAATTTGCAATGTGTGAGTATGTGGAACTTTTCTTTGCTGTGTGTTCTCTCTCTGGGTTCTGGCACCTGTGATAATAGAAACAACTTTGCTTAAAAATGAAAAAAATAAATTGAAGAGAGTGCCAGATGAGCCTCATGACCACATGGTCTATAAAACACTGAAATTTCTTTTTGAAAGATTTTCACAGATTTAGAAATCCATCCCTTCCACACACACTACTGGAGTCCTTTAAAAAAAAAAAAAGTTCTTAAAACTATCAAAAAGTTAACCAGACACTGTTCTGATTTATTTTTCCAGTGTGGATGGAAGAATACCATTTCAAGCCCCGAAGTGATGAGTATTTGTTCATGAGTTCAGTTCAAAGAAATTTTTTTGCATACTACAAAACAATTCCTAAGTTATCTTCTTAATGTATCAACCAAAGGAAATGTCATACATTTGTATGAGTAAGAAGGTATATACTGAGGTACATGTATGACATGGTAGAAACATTTTCTTTTTAGTCAAAGAACAATGGGAAAAGGTAACTTCATTTGGTACATAAAAATATCATGGAAATTTGTAAAAAAAATTTTAAAAGATAGTGAATCTTTCTTGCTAATTCTATCACTCTATAAACAGTTCCCTGTATCATTTAAAACACTTTAAAAAAGCACTTTTCTAAAACCTGATAAATTTATCTTGTATTTGAGAAAATTATGTTAATACTGGTAGCTTCTTTAATTGATAATGTGAAGCAAGCACAAAATATGGAAGAGCTAAGCCATTACTTAAGATTGTTTCTCATGATACAAAAATTTATTTACATCACTACCTTTTCAAATAGGTATTTTTTGCAAAACAAAACAAAACAAAACTCCTAATGTCTCTAAATTAATTAAAAACCTTATTTTTTCATTTTATTTACTTAAACATACTTATTTTTTCATCCCACTACAAGAATATGGATTTTATAAAGTATATTGACAAAACAGTTGTCCCTTTATGAAGTAATAGACACTCAATATACTATGCATAGCTTTTATTTACAAAGCTATTTACCACCAATGGACATTCTCTGACCATAGTAGTTTATGCAATTAAAAAAAGTCCAACAATTCAGAAGACAATGGTTTTTAAAAAATGAGAATTGAATTTAGGAAGCTGAAAGATTAATCTTTTCTCCCTATGTTTTGTAGAAAACTTTGGCTCAGATATGAACTTTATTTTTTAACAAACACAGTCGAAAACTAATTCTAAGCCATGTATTCAGAAAAACAAAACTTGAATTTCTTTCAGGTACTCCTAGCCAAGCTATGTTGGTCTGCTTGGTTTAGGTTTCTGCCTCTGGCTTAATACCTAGTGGTTAATTAAAAAAAAAGAAAGAAAGAAAGAAAAAATACCATCATGCACAGAGCCATAAACTCCTTGCTATATAAACAAAAAGACTTCTTTCTGGGATCCTACAGGTTGTACTCTGAAGCATGAAATTAATCATACTCAGTATTCAAAAGAAATTCTGTTCATTCACATAAGCTAATTAAGGTCATTAAAAATTAGAGAAGACTTTAAATTATAGTTATACATTTTTTCAGGTAAAAACAATATGATTAAAGTTTAGCCATTTTTTTTAAGTTATCAGAAATTGCAATTTTAAATTCCCATAGAAGCATTTTATACTGCTTTTCACACAGAATACTTAATTCTCTGGCTGCCAAATATCTCATATTTATGTGTCTATGAAATTATGGAATTGAACAGTATTTCTTTGCCTTGAGCTGCTTCATGCTAACATAAAAGATAATTGCCATGAACTTGAGCTGGGAAAAAGGCATATGTGCATAGTTCACGACACTTTTTTATATTTAGGATAAACATTGTATATTCCATATGATCCTCATATTGAAATCTGTTATCTACAATCAAAAGTAGATTGTGTTTCAAGAGTTTAGTATGTTAGCTCACTAGACATAGAAAAATTATTTTTTCCCCCATAGATGATATTACAATGGTAGATTCTTAGACCAGCTCTATAAAGCCTAGTTGACTTGTAACATGAAAGAAAAGGTGTATATTTAAAATGAAAAATAAGTTTCAATAATAATAACTAAAGTAAATAGTGGAAAGAATACTGTCAGAAGACTTGGATTAAAATAATTTCACTGATGCTATTTGCAGGATCTAGGCCAAGTCATCTCACCTCATTAGGCCTAAGTTCCCTGATCTATAAAATGAAAGGGATGGACTACATGATTTCTGAAGTTCCATCCTAATTTAGATTTATGCGACTATGAACAAAATCAAATAGGAAATGATATTTCCCTTTTTCTAACAAACTTCAAATATATTCTTGCCTATCAGGTACTTTCACTACAGAGACTCAGCACAAACAGACTGGCTAGATAAGCTTTTTTGGACATGGCAACCCATAAAACAAAGAAAAGGACACTATTTTCCTTGTATTTCTGCAGTGCTTACGGTAAAGGAGTAAAAATCACTCATATTTTTGACTGTCTATGAACAATAGCTTGGGGCAATAAGGTAGCACAATGGATAGAGTGCTGGGCCTAGGAAGACTCATTCCTGAGTTCCAGTCTGACCTTAGACACTAGCTGCGTGACTCTGGATAAGTCACTCAACCCTGTTTGCCTCGGTTTCTTTATTTGTTAAATCAGCTAGAGAAGGAAATGGCAAATCATTACATTATCTTTGCAAGAAAACCCCAAATGGCGTCACAAAGAGTTGGATGTGACTGAAATGACTGAACAACCACAAACATTAGTTTATATTAAACACTGATATTTGAAGGAAAGCTATTTTTATTAGAGGTGGACTGTGACTTTTATGGATATTTTAAATGGCTCTTCTGAACAACTTTTAGATATTTTGGAGGCTGAAAGCATTGGTTCTTATGCCTAGTTTCATTTAAAAAAATTATCTTTATTCATCCCCTTGATATAAAAAATACCACTAGTGCCAGTCTTACATTTGTTTTATTTGTAACTAAGTTCTTTTTAGGCTCCTTAGAGTGCAGGTAGGGTGGTGTTGCTTGATATTAGTGAGATGACTGGAGAAAAGTTGGAAAAGGGAGTGGAAAGAGTAACGAGAAAAAAATATTGTGTATACATGAGACAAACAGGTTACCTGAGACAGAATTAATTAAATAGGGAAGAAAGAGAAAACATAGCAGGTACACACTTCCTTAATAAGATAAATTTGGATCAGGTTCTTCCAATCATCCACCAGGTGGTGCTACTGACACAAGACAGCTCTGGGCATGGAGAAAAGATTGGTGCTAGAAAAGGAAGGAGGGGAGAGACATACTACAAGCAAGAGTGGAATAAGCAAACTATATATGAAATGTTCTTAAATTCATCTCTTTCAGACAGCATATATTGTCTAATGATAATATAATATACTTTATTTTCTTAACATTTGGAAAAACTAGCTAGTAGTTGGATGACATTTCATGTTCTAATCTTATTGGTCCTATCTACCTGAGGGAACAAGTTCATCAGTTTTAAGCTCCATATATAAATATTTTCCCCATTACTGGAATTCACAGATTAATTCCACCCATAGGCTTATCTACTACAAGAGATATACCCTTTCCACCAGGTTGGCTTGAACTTGATAACCCCATGGATGTTGCATGATTGACTTATTTCAAAGTGTCAGAATTAAACCCTTTGTTCTTCTCTAGGGTCTTGGCCTTCAAGAGTGACTTTAGCATGTATGTGTGTATCACTGTTTTTTCTGTTGAACCTGACTAAGTACAATAAGAACAGAAACATGAAATATTTCCAGCTTATTAATAGATAATATACTTGTAAAACAATAATTACTATCAGCACCATTCCGTAAATTCTCCTACTTCCAACTACAGCAAAATTAATTTGTCAAGTTTATTAGTGTTTCAGAAAGAGTAACACTTCACTAATTTGGAGTTTGAATAGTTTGCTTGAATGAATGTGATTGAATTTGGAAGCTACCCATTTAGCAGCTTCAGCTATCCAGGGCACAGCTGAGAACCAGGAAGGAAGCAGAAAAAAATTCTAAGCACTATTTTGTATAATGTAAAGAAAGGACAGCATTGCAACCATGCACTAAAGCTCATGCATTTTACTCATAACCCTCAATTCCTCAGACTCTTACCTGGATACTGTTTAAAAATCTTTTTCACTAATTGGCTTCAGTTTCTGTTTTTGGGCTAATTATATATCATTTGCTTTTACATCTAGATGCCTGAACTTCTTGAAAGATAGGATATTGTATACTATCTTCTATGCTTATGGTTTTTGCCTAAGAGGCACTCTTTCCTCTTCCTTATTCCTCAGAATTTCTAGCTTCCTTCAAAGCTAAGTTCAAAGTAATATGGAGTAGGTCTTTTTGACTCTAAGTTATTAGTGCTATTCCCATTATTTTTGTTATATTCTGTGGAAGAGGACAAAGTGACTGTTTATTATGTTTGAATGTCTTCCATAGAAATTGGTTATAATAAAATAAAAAGTTTGAGAGCTTAATATATTTTAGTTATCTGGGAAATTCATTGATTTGTGATTTTTTTCTTTTTTAACCTGTTCTCAAATAGATTTTATTTATTTATTGAAATTTTGATAGTAGCTTTTTATTTTTAAAATACATGCAAAGATAGTTTTCAACACACCCTTACAAAATCCTTGTGTTCCAATGGTTTATTTCTTAATGATGCCTAATAAATTAGACAGTATTTTACAAAAATTTTATCTGTCAAAGTGAACAGAGCACTAAATAAATTTATTGTATCAGTTTAGATATGACAAAAAGTCTCATGGAATTAATATGGATGATAGTCAATGACAATCTACTGTATTTACAAATTTTAGTTTGAGCATAAACATTTCATTAAACTCTAATAGAGCAAAACAAAAAAAGTATCATTATGGTTCACAAATATATATAAACAGATTTTTACTGTATAATTTTAATAACCTAAAACTTTTTTTTATTTGAAAATATATTAGAAACTAGCAAGTAATCAATTTGCATAATTAGTATTTGTTTCTTTTAAATACCAACTATTTTCTCGTAAAATGATCTATATTTAAGAAAACTGAACTAAAGCTAAATTAATTTAATTGGCATCCTATTGAAACAGGCCAAATGATGTTTCTATAGATATTATACTAAGAATAGTATTCTGGAATACTATTCCAGAATAGCTTCTGGAATAGGAATGTGATAATCTCGATACTTTCTTCTTGTCATCTGGCATATTGTGTTAAATTGTTGGACCTACAAATTAAAAATATATTGATGAACTAGAGGGCTTTCAGTAGAGGGCAACCAGGATGGTGAAGGAGTTTCAAACCAAGACACGTGAACAGAGAGAAGAGAAGACTTGGGGAATTTAAAAGCTGTTTGCAGGATTAAAGGGTTGTTTTGTGAAGGAAGGATTAGATTTCTTTTTAGTTCTAGAGAGTAGAATGAGGAATAATGGATGAGACTTGCAAAGAGACACAGTTCTGCTGTTAGGAGAAACTGCACAATAATTTGAGATGCCCTCAAATAGAATGAACTTACTTGAGAGGATCTGGGTTCCACTTCCTTGGATTTTTCGAGCAGAGGCTCGTTGGGTATTTATGGTGGATATTCCTTTTGTGTTTGGGATGAGCTAAATGGAACCTTCAAACTCTCAAATTCTGTGATTCATTCTACTCTTTTTACTTAGAAGAAACAATTATAAATTTTCTTAAGTTATTCTTAAATTATAACATAATTGGAGATAGTATAGTGTCTTGAAAATAAAAAAAATGGTTCAACAAGTATTGATGAATGTATGAAATACAATCATAAAATCAATTAAGCAAATAACATTCCATAGAGCATATAACTTTTGGAAATTATTTCATTTTTAAAAGAATTTGGTGTGAATTATTTAATTTTATCTCCAAAATAAATACATTAAGGAAATATAAATTAGGTAGCTATTCTTTTTCCTTCCACAATATTTTTATGACTAATATAAGTAGCATTTTGTGATTCTTCTATCTTTAAAAAAAAATTAGGAATTTTTTTTATGTCCATTCTTTTAAGAGGACCAAAATGACATCATTACATTGGAGTCAAAATAAAGTGTCTGACTATGGCAGATACTCAGAATGCTATATCAGAGGTTGTTTGTGCCCACAGGTTGGGCACAAATAGGTCATAGGAAAATTTGGGTAAAGATGTCTCCCAATTTGCTCATTGTATGTTTCTTTTGAGCTACTGCAATTCTGCTTTACTCAGAACACAGAGCCTTTGCCAGCATTTCCCATGTCATGTAATTGATTCTAAAGTTTTTCAGAGACATCTTGAAATTGTCTTTAGGCCACTTCTTCTGACCACCATGTGAGTATTTTTCTTGCATGAGTTCTCTGTAAAATAGTCTTTTAGGCAAAAGTATATTTGGCACTTGAACAACATAGCTAGCCCATCAGAGTTGTGCTCTCTGCAGTAGAATTTGAACACTTAAACAGTTTGGCTCAAAAAAGGTCTGCAGTCTCTGGTACCTAATCTTGCCAGGTGATCTTCTTAAGACAATTTTCCTAACACAAGCCAAATGGAAGCAATTCATTTTCCTGGCATGGGGTTGTATCCAGGTTTCATAGCCATACAATAATGAAGTTCAGCACAATGGCTCTTCAAACCTTCAGAGGTTGGTAGACAGCCTAATTACCTTTTCTCCCTTACTTTCCTTAGGGACTTCCCAAACACTGAACTATCTCTGTCAATGTGTGCATTAACCTCTGTAAATATAGACATCCCTGGAAAGTTCACTACCAAGGGATGTGAATGTATCTACAGTATTAAATATTTCTCCATTTGCTATAACTGATGGTTCCACATATGAATGGTGTGATACTGGCTGGCGGAGAACTTACTGTTTTAGTATTATTAGCCCAAAATTAGCAGAAGTAGCAGATAATTGATCTATACTTTGTTGCATCTCAGCATCAAGTATATAATCATCTCTGAACAAAAATGCACCAACTCTCCCTCCACTTTTATCTTGGCTTGGAGTCTTTCCAAGTTAAATAATTTACTATCAGTGTGGTAGCTGACCTTGACATTGTTTGTCATCATTGAAGGCATTTGACAATATTGCTGAAAGCATAATGTTAAAAAGCATGGGAGCAAGCACACAGCCTTGTTTCACTACACTGGTGACTGGGAAAGAGGGAGAGCACCATCCATTTTCCTGAACTCAGGAAAGTGTGCTGTTATATAACTGATCTACATTATGAATGAATTTCTACAAACAACCAAATTTTGACATAATTTTCCATACGCTTTCATGACTGACAGTATCATATATCTTGGTCAGATTGACAAATGTGGTGTACAAACCTGTTTTTCTTTTGGAATTTCTCCTGGAGTTGCTAGACAGCAAACACTATATAGTCTTTCTTTGGATCTTTCTGAAGTCACACTGGTTGCCAGGTAGTTGACTATCTTCAAAATGAAGGATTAGCCTACTAAGGAGAACTCTGACAAGAATCTTGCCAGCAATGACTAAGAGAGAGATTGATTGTCACAGGCCAATCTACTTCCCTTTTTCTTTACTGAGATTGACAGTGGAGGAAATCTTTAAACTGGTAGAAGATAACCTCCCCTTTTCATATAACTCAGAAAATTTCAGTCAGCTTTTGTATGAACAGTGGACTCCTTGACTTGTAATTCTGCTAGAACTGAATCAATACCAGGTGCTCTGCCAGAGGAGAGAAGCTTAGTTGCATTCAAAACCTCCTCTTCTTTAATTGGAAATTTTGCTAGAGAGGGACTGACTTCAACCTGAGGTGTAAAAGGTCAGTGGTTTCAGCATTGATCGATGATGGTCTGTTGAGAACACTATAGAATTGTTCAACCCATCTCTCTAGGATTATGTCCTTGTTACTCATCAATGGCTTTATCAGCACTAAGTAGATGAGATACACCATGGTCCTTTGGCCCATAAATAGCCCCGAGGACACCATAAAAGTGCTATATATTATTATGAGCATAAAACTTAATTTCATCTTTCTTCTTACTGAGCCAAGAATTCTGCATTTCTCTAAGATTTGTTTGTGCTTTACTGTTTTTTTTAAGAATTTAAAATTTTTTCTCCTTCTCTCCTTCCTAAAATATTAAGCAATTTAATATAGGTTATATATATGCAATCACATAAATCATTATTTCCATATTAATCATTTTGTGAAAGAAGAAATAGACCAAAGGGGAAAATGCAAAAAAGAATAAAGCGAAAACAGTATACTTCAATCTCATTCAGATTCCATCAGCTCTTTTTCTGCATTTAGGGTATTGTTGAGATGAGCTAAGTCATTCATAGATGATCATTGCATAATGTTGCTTTTACTATTGCACTTTACTTTTTGAGGGATTTAAACCTGTCTTCTTAGAGGCAGATAAACAATCCTGCTGGTAGGTAAATCCTGAGTTGTTTTTCCTTTAGCAGTTTAATTTCCCCATCATTTTCATCAAACCAATCTTGATGTTCACAAGTGTTCTGACCCAGGTGAGTGAACACAGTGTTGTACACCAAATCTCTGAAATTTGCAGAGATTGGAGAGATTGAAGAGAAAAAGTGGAAATTTGCCCACATTTTCTGCTCTACCTTTGCCAAGCCTCTGTTGGCTTAGCTTTCTCTCCAAGTTAGCAACAACTGTTCCCACTCAGAGCAGCTTTAATCTGCTGACCTTAAGTCTTCTGGTAGTAGGCTTGCTTTGAAGATGCTGCTTTTGTTGAATGCAAATACTTAGCTTGGAGAGAATAAGACTATGATCAGTCCAACACTTGTGCCACATGTTGGCTTTGTCACTCTCATATCCTGTCTGTCTCTTCTTACAAGAACTATTAAATGCCAATGTTTGATGCAAGGGTACCCCACAATGGTTTATTGGGATGATAGTGTTAGTTATGAGCAGGTCATGAGATGCACACTTGTATTCCTCCCAAAGACTCCCTAACATGTCTAGTAGTTGTGTCTGTTCTTGCATTAAAGACACCCAGAATTATAAGCTTGCCCTCTTTTAACAATGAGGATCTCCAGGTTTTGATAAAATTTTTCTGTGACCTCATTAGGGTTCATTATGGAAGGTACATAGGCACTGACAATGGTGGCTTTCCTTCAAGTAGCAATTGCATTGTTATAAGCTTGTCATTCACTCCTTCTTGGTAGGCATACAAGCTTGTTGACTGGATTAGTTTTGATTACACAACCCATGCTAACTTCACTGCCCTCCCCTTCACTGTGGCCACTTAAGAAAAACATGTATTCAGCCCCATCTTTGTCAAGCTGGCCTTCATTTGCCAGCCTTATTTCATTCAGTAAAGCAGAAAAATGTTAGGGCATTTCTTCTGGTTCCTTTAAGCAAGGGGGTGGAGGGTGAGGAGTGTGGTCCTTAAGACTGCTGAATTCCACTGAGAAGGCACTCTATGGCCTGAGTCACCTCTGGCCAAGTGACCTACTGCTTCATCACTTGCCTGTTGCCATAGGTAAAAATGGTAAAATGGTATGGGTGATATCTTTTGATTCATAAATAAATTGGATTTAAGTGGGCAGTCGTGCAAAGTCATTGGCTTCATTCTCTCCTTGAGTCATCACAGTCTGGTGGCAAGACAAAGTCAAGATAACTGATGATGACTCAGGATGCAGCCGATGACCGTGGCCTCTTCAACGTTTAATCAAGCTCTAAGCACTCCACAATGCTTGCTTTAGCTGCCTTCATGGCTATTGGAACAAATTATCCCATGAGGGCAAGTCTTCCCATGCTTTGGATAGGTAAGTCCCTAACTCATTGAAGGGTTTAAGACCTCCTGGTTACCCTCAGCCTGGTTTAGCCCTTATGCTGAAATCATTTACTGGGATGTGACTGCTGCTCCTGTTGCAGCTTCTAGGAGCCATGGGTGACATTTGGGTGGATCAGGTAGATAGACACCAAAGGTGGAAAGCAGCCTTGAAAAGTATTCTACATACCCCACACCAGAGGTCTTAGTCTTCCCTGGACACACTCTACATCCCGGCAATGTTGAATGTTTTACCATGGAAAAAAAGCACATAAAATATAATGAAAACAAAGTGCAGGTTCCCATGGGCACTAAAAATATATATACAAAATGTTGGTATATATTCTTTTGGGCTCCAGTCCCATTGTGGAGGTGAGGATTTGCTTTGAGTTGAGGCAAAGTAGATTGTGTGGAACACTCATCCAGGCTATAGGGAGAGGAAAGGATGTGGACAAAATTTTCTTGTGGAATTTGGGGCCAAAAGTGTCTTAAATTTATAATATAGAGGTTCAAATAGGGAGTTAAGGGGAGAAGCGACCTCCATAGTGTCAACAGATTCATGCAGAAGATCCTCAAGGAATATTGTTCAGTTGTTCTAGTTGGGTCCAACTCTGTTTGACCCTATTCAGGAGCAAATTATTTCAGCATAGGGGTTAAACAAGATTGAGGGTAACCAAGGGGTCTCAGCTCCTTATATGACTTAGGGGCATGTCTGTCCCAAACAGTGAAGACTTGTCCTCAACAGAACAATTTGTTCCAACACCCATGAAAGCAGCTGAAGCTTGGCAAAACCAGTGCAATGGTTTGCTATTTCCTTATCTAGTTCATTTTTACAAATGATCAACTGAGAGAAACAAGGTCCTGATCTGAACTTATGAAGATAAGTGTTCCTGATTCCAAGTCCAGTGCTCTATTTTACTGTGTCATCTAGCTGTCCTTTTGAAGGGATGACCCTAGATGTATTATCCAAGTTTGGCCTCTAGCAGTTGAATTCCAAGATAAATAGTAAGAGTGTGACTTTAACAAGGTTTCTTCCATCTACTGAAATCAGATTTCTTTGGATTTGTACGCATTCTTCTGGTAAGCCTTATTAAGCCTTGTGACCCAGGATTTGACCACACTGCTACTGAGGACAATGGCTGTCTCTGAGGGGTGGCTGATAGTTTGTAAAACAGGCAATGCCCATAATACTATGTAATAATTCCCAAAGTCGAGTCTGTGGAGACTGGGAGAATCTCATAGTTCAAGTCTATATATTAAGATTGGAATTTCTTTTTCTTTTTAATGTAAATAAGCCAGAAAAATTTGGTAACTTATCTCAGGTCCCAGTTAAGCCTGTACTGGAGACAGGCCTGGTACTTCTATCTCCTGGCTGATCTCAGCATTCTTTACTTTAGACCAGAGTAATTTAGTGGAGAAACAAACTTTGATGACAACCATTTCAGTAAATGCTAAACCAAAGTTCATTTCCCCCACTTCCTCAATTTCAGGGTATTTCCCAGAGTAAGACCTGCATTGTGGAGATACGATCCTTTGAATATCTTAAAATTGAGATTTCTTTCTATTATCATTGATTTGAATTAGACATGAATGGCTTCATTACATATCAAAACAGGCAGACTCAAAGTTAATGTTTTAATCAAGCTAAAATTTAAAAAAAAAATTAATGTTTAAGACTGATTTGGCAGCCAGTGCACAGAATGACTATTGGGTAAACTTTGTTTTATATCTTTAAATAATGACATTTCCTATCCTTCATTTATGAAGATGATGCTGAAGTCATTAGTTTCAAGCAATTTGAACTATCTAGACTGTGGGAAAAATTGTGTAAAATTGAATACTGTAATTTAGAACTGGAAGTACAAATTACATAAATTTCACATATGTGTGGCAAAAAAAGTATTTATGAAAATCCACATAACCTATACAAAGAGTGACAGCTTTTGCCTGGAAATTGACTTAAAAGTAAATTCTTTATTTCAAAGGACCACTTAAAAGCCTAAGCAAATGGGATTCAGATTCAGTGAACCCTGTTTCCCATCCCTTGATTGAAAAATCTAGTCTAGTTTGCTTCCCATTGTTTTGTTCTCAGAATTCTCATCTTGATATAATTAAAGATAACTTGACAGCAGTAATGTTTAAGGGTTAGTGTTTAAGATGAGAAAAAATATGATGTAACACAATAATATAATGTAATAAGAAACAGTGGAAAGAAATCTTTTGTGTCTCAGAGTTCCAATAACTTTTCAGGGTCAAAATGACTCTTTAATGTCTAGCTTAAACATAAAGAGTGTGCTTTATCTACCTGATTAAAAGCATGTGAAAATTTGGAGCTGGTCACTTCACTTTGATTATATATTTACTCATGAAATTTCCTTACCTCCTCACCACAGATACAATAAGTTTTCAAACTCACTAGCTGATTGTGGGGACAGAAGCCATCAGTGTTTCCCCACCATCTCTTTAATGTAATTATTCAGTATGATATAGGTGAAGGTGCCCTAGATTTGGAGTCAAAGGACCTGGATGCAAAGACCACTTTTTATGCTTTCTATATGGTGACTAGAGTATGTCACTTCAACTCCCTGGGTGTCAATTTCCTGATCTATACAAGGAAGGGTCTTTAGACTAGATGGACTTTAAAGTCTCTTCAAATGAATCAAATCATGAATATTTATTGAATGCCTATTATGAGCTGGGCACTGTACAACAGACTGGACAAAGACAAAAGTGGAACAGTTTCTGTCCTTAGGGAGTTGTTTATAAGACAACACTAAATCTATGATCTTGCGATAACTTTATAGCTATTTCCAATTAACTGAGGACCTAATTCAAACCACCACAGTAATTGCTTTGCTTAATAACCAAACTCTTTGCCTTTGTCTTCTCTTAGCTGCACATGCTACATATGAAAACCCTTTTAAACTTATAACCTTGGGGGCAGCTAAGTGGTGCAGTGGATACAGCACTAGCCCTGAAGTCAGGAGGACCCAGAGTTCAAATTTGGCCTCAGACACTTAACACTTCCTAGCTGTGTGACTCTCAACAAGTCACTTAACCCCAATTGCCTCTGCAAAAGTAAAGAAAGAATAAACTCACAGCCTTTATTGATATGCTTAACTAATACTGTTTTCTCTAAGAATAGGTATGAGATTAAAAGCTTACACATTCAATCTTGAAAATTTTTAAAATATCTTGAATCCTTGGTATATCACATAGGTGTTAATATTTTAAATTTACTGGGTTTTTTTTTCCAAACAAAAGAATTTTTATGGTATTTTTTGTAACAAAACAATATTTTGAAAGGAAGAACAGAACTCCACTATCAATTTATATTATGTTTTATAGATATAGTATATGTATAGAGTATAAAATAGTATATGTAATTTGCTGTTCTTTATGTTCCAAAATGATATATAACAATTTAATTCAATAAATATTTATTAAGTATTCATTTTGTACCAGATTCCATGCTAGTCTTTGGGGAATATAAAGAAAAACATGAAACACATCCTGAATTTAACAGAATTGATTAGTATTTGAGTGGATAGGTATTGCTGAAAAGATCAATTCAAACCCTATTCTGCAATCCTTACTCTTACTCCTATTAATTCTCTCATTCCCATTCCCCTCAAGCAAACACTACTCCATCCTTTCCACCGTGTTCTCTGGAACATCTACTTCCTAGATAATTAAATTTTCTTTTAGCTTGAATCTTTTTCTTTCCTATTCCTTCTGTTTTCTGGCTTTCACACACTTGGCTTCCTCTTAAAGACAAAGTCTCCCCTTTTCCTTTTTCCAGTATTAGCTGCCCTTTCACTTAGTGGCTAGACTTAGTGGCTAAGGAGGTGTCATTGAGTGTGGAGTTTGGAGTCAGGATCGGATCTCAGACACTTAAAAACTGTGTGATCCTGGGAAAGTCATTTAGCCTGTTTACCTCACTTTCCTCATTTGTAAAATAAGGATAATAATAGTACCTCCCTCCCAGAATTGCTAAGAGGATCAAATGAGATAGTTGTAAAGCACTTTACCCAATGTCTATCACATAGTAAGCATTATAAAAATATTTACTGCTATCACCTCATCAATGTATTATTCCTTGTTCCTCATCACCATTTTCATGTATTGCCTTTATTTTCATCACTGCTTAACTTCTCCTCCTTTGGGCTTCACTCACTAATATTTACCCTCCCAGTCAAAATTCCAAAAGCTGTAGTCTACTGACCTCAAGGATATTCTTTCTTCAATGAATTTAGCGCTTAGCTTAGCTCAGTCTTTTGTTCCTTTTTAATTCCTACCCTTATAATACTTACATATATATTGTTATTCTCGTAAATACCCTTGCCTCTCAGCTCCTCAATTTGCTTCATTTCCCAATTACACATTTCTCTACCCAAACTCAGCTACAAAGAGATGATCATACTCTTTGATCCTGCCACCACCCACAAATATTCTATTTCCATGTTTTTCAAGTCTGAAATGCGTTTATTTGATTACAATCTGTTGTTATTCCACTTCTCCCTCTATCCTGTGGTCCCCAAACCCTGGTTTTTGTCTTTACTGCTACTTTCAGTCCCTAGAATCCTTAGTTATTTACCAGGCCATCACACATTTATTGGCTACACTCTCTCCATTTTTCTGACTTGACTCTTTAGAGAGTCAAAGGAACTATATATAGTCTTCTCTTGAATCCCTTTTCCTTCTTATTCTAACATTGAGCTTGTCTTAAACAAGCCTCAACTCTGAATTACCCCCACTATCTACTTCCTTTGCTTCTATTCATGTGTTCCTGAACAAGTGGAGAAAATCATAAAACTATGTTGACTGGAACCATTATAAATTTGTTATATAACATCATCTGGGCCCTCACTGAAGCAAGGAAATCTTTTTTTTTACCTCCCAAATTAACTATATTCTCTCAACAGTAGATTTTCATGACTTCTCCATACTTCCATAGTTTCTCCTCTCCCCACTCTGTCAACTAAGAACTTTTACTTATATTTCAATACAAAAATAAGGATATTTGCTGAGTGTCCTCTTCTCCTTCTCAGCTGACATGTCACAGATGCCTTCAGCCACTATCTCTGACTTTGCCCCTAGTTTACATGAATAGGAGGCCCTTCTCTTAAAGCAAAGCTCTCTTATCTGCACATGATCCCATTACATCCTTTCTTCTCTAGTAGATTACCTACTCTAACATCCCCACTCTCACTTGTATTCAATCTTTTCTGTCTGCTGACTGCTTCCCTGCTACCTTCAACCATGAGCAAGATTTTTTTATCCTCAAAACACCCTCACACTTGATCCAGACATCTCCATTCATTATCCTTTCATGTCTTTCCTGCCTTTCACAGCTAAATTCCATCAGAAAGTAGCCTACAACATGTGCTGCTGCTTCCTTTTCCCTCACTTTCTTCTTAACTGGCTACAGAACGGTGAGTGATCTCATCACTCAGGTGAAACTGTTCTTTCCAAGATTACCAATGGTCACTTAATTGCCAAATCTAGTGGCCTTTTCTCAATCCTCATCCGGCTTGACCTCTTTGAAGCCTTTAGAATCACTGATGATGATTTTCTCCTTCTCTTCTCTTTATGATAACGTTCTCTCCTGGTTCTCTTCCTACCTTTTCTGATCGTTCCTTCTTTACTGGATCATCATCCACAAGGGTTTGTCCTGGATCCTTTTCTCTTCTTACGCTACTATCTCACTTCAAGAAATGATTGCCTCTATGCAGATGACTCAGATCTTGAGTTCAAGGGCTTGTCCATTCATAATCTCTCTTGACCTTCAGTATCACATCTTCAACTATTTGACATTCTGAACTAGATGTCTATAGACATGGCTAAAATTAACTTTTCGTTGGCTATCTCTCATACCTGAATTTTCTCCCTCTTCATCTCTGACATACAATCTCCTTGGCTTTTTTCAAGTCTTAGCTAAGATTCCACCTTCTATAAGAAGCCTCTCCTTAACTGTCTTAATTCTAGTGCCTTCCTTCTGTTGATTATCTCAAATTTATCTAGTATATGGCTTGTTTGTACACAGATGCTTGCATATTCTCCCCCATTAGAAGGTGAGCCAGGGACTCTCTTTTGACTTTGAATTTCCAGTGCTTAGCACAATGCCCAATATATAGCAGGTACTTAATAAATGTTTACTGGCAGCCTGCCTGACAAAGTGTTTTCCACATTCTCCAAAGAGACTCTTAAAAGCCTTTTAGATTACCATAGGGATTTATTTCTTTGAGTCTGCAGGCAACACAAGTTTTTTCCATTTCTGATAGCCCTGAAAATCTAGCCAGACTAGAGTCTGGGGATAATTCTGAAATAAATATTCTATAATAAGCAAACACTGGGGATGCATGTCATTTAGCTGCTATAGAGGACAACAGACAACATTAAAAACTGGATACTGTTCTTAATATTAATGTAATTAGTCAATACAATATATTAAGATATATTTTGGTTTATTTTTCCAAAATGATAAATCTATAGAGAGTTTCTCACAATCTCTAGTTTTATTAACTGCAAAAAGCCTCAAATAAGAAAACTGGCCACTTAATGGTGTGATCTGTAACTACAGAATATATTTTCTTAAGGAGAATATTAATTTTTGAACAAACAAGAAGATTTCAACAAAATAAAAGGACATTTTCTAAACATGAGAGATGAATGTTTAAAAATGTTTTCTGCATAGAGAAAGAAAGGAAACAAGCATCTGCTAAGTAAATACTATGTGTAAACACTATACTAAGCGCAATAGAAATTTTATGTTTAAACAATGCCGAGAGGCAGGTTTTATGATTATTCCACAATTTAGGAATCTACAGACAGAGGTTACATAACTTGCCACAGTCAAACGTCTATTAAATCTAGAAGGCTGAACTGAGATCTCCTTGACTCCAGGCCCAGAACTCTGTGCACTAGACAACCTGGCTGCCTCTTGTGGGAAACTTCCTTATTACAGAAAGCAGAAACTAAATGACAAGTTGTCAAGATGTAGAAAGGATTCATTCTTTAAATGAACAAGGACTTCTAACTTTTGTTCTAATTCTGTGATTGTGAAAACTATTCTGCTGCATGCAGCATACTCTGATAGCCACTGAAGCTTAGTTAGGGTGAAGGATCATACAGGAATAAAGAAGATGGCTTTCTAAGTTTGTTTCCTTCCTTCAAAGTTCTTATAGCCTAGAAGAGGATAGGTAAGCATACAAGTAAGAACAATGTAAAGGAGATCAGATAAATCTATATTGGAGATAAAGGCACAATGGAAGTTCAAAGGATAGAGAAAACATTTTTATCTGTGGAGTTTATTTAAGGTTAGCTTTTCACAAATGACTTTGGCTTTGGACAGATTGGACTTCAGTGAGCAAAAATGAGGAGTGCATTTTGGGTGTAGGAAATAGCAGAAGCAAAGACATGGAGGCAAGAAAGAATGGGACAAGTTTGGACACCAACAAGTAATTTATTCGGTACAACTAAATGAAACAGATTTGCTTGCAATTAAATTGAAATGGCAGGTTAGAGACAGATGAAGGAGATCATAAATGCTGGTCTAATGAATTTGAACTTTATTCAGTAGAAGATTTTGAAGGTTTTTGATAAGGTCAATGATGTGAGGGTCTCTATTTCCAGGAGGGATGTATGTGACAGATTAGTAGGTAGTGAAAGATATGCTTAAAATGGAACACTAATAAAACAGCTTTTTAATTAAACCCATGGAAAAAACCAAAAGCAGTGCAGAAGGGGACAAACAATAATTTTGTTACCACCTTGTTAAATGTTCATGTGCACACACATACACATACACACAAAAGAGAGATTCTTTAAAAAAAAATCCTGCATATCCATTTGTTAATAACTTTAGGGTTTTTATACAATCTTCTTTTTATTCTTTGTATATTTAAATTTTATGTTTGTTGGTGATTAAATTAACAATAAAAGAGAAAAATTTAACATTAATATTGGGGTAATACACAGAGTAAAGAGTGTTAAGATTTAAGGTAGGAGTAAAGTTTGAGTACAGGTTCCAAGGCTTGCTAGCTGTGTGGCTACAGACAAGTCATATTATTTATGGCTCAGTTTTCCAATCTGTAAAATGTAGACTAATACTTCCATGACCTAATTATAAAGTAACTGTAGATAAAACGGAATATAAACTTTAAGGTATTATATAAATGTGTTGTTATTATTATCACTGGAATGAATTCAAGTGGATAGAGATTGGCAGGTTATTCCAACAGTGCAGGTGAAAAGTAATAGGGACCTAAATTAAGCTGATTTCCATGGATAATGCAAAGAATTGGGCCTTTTGGCAGGGGACAGGATGGAGAGGAAGACTGAATCAGCCTAGATTCAAACTTAATCTTGTATCATTTTAAAACCTTCACTATCTCTTAGAATGGCAAATGGTATAGTTTGAATTAACTGGTGGTAATAAATATACAAATTTAATTTACAAATAACAATTGGTATTTCAAATTCAAGTGTGATCATTCAGTTTTTCAAAAGACATATACCTTTAAAAACATTTCTAAATTATAGAGAAAATTTTTTCCTTTTAACCCTGAAGAAGAAAATAATTCAGGGGTATTAGTACTAATGTTTTATGCTCAATAAAATGTATAACTTGTACACATATTTGTTCAAAGGCTCTTTGCATTACTAAATCTAGATCTTACTTCAAAAAAAAATGCATTTCTAAACTAATCTGTAATCTTATTTTTACCTACATTTAAACTACTTTAAAATAAGCCACTGTGGAATAATTTCCTTCAGAAACTTACTCCCACTGTACTCTGCTTTGCTGTTAGAAGCAATGTTGTCCTGGAATGATTCTGTTTCACTTTAGACACAAGCACTAAATCAGTCAGAAAGTAGCCACTGCAGATCAGTGTTTTTGAGATAACTACCTTTTATTGTAAAATGGTGCAAGGATGTATCTAGACTTTCTGATAATCATCTTTTCTTCCTCAAGACTTTCTAAAAAATATATATATATTTTGATACATGATTACTTTTTAGATTTGAACATGGAGAATTTCAGTATCCCAGACTTCTGCTTGCCTGATAAGTATAAAGATTTCTTTGATGCTAAATGGAGGTATGATTTTGGGACTTAATATATGCCATTTCTTGTCTTTTTAGATAATTACCAAACTGTTATATACAATGAAAAACCTGTAAGTAAGAGTAAAAGCCCTGAATAGTGTTGTTTTTTTAACCAAGGGAAAATACTGTTCAGCAAAATATTGAAAAACAGACAAAACTCTAATGCTGCCTTCATTATTTAAACTGTTAATCTCAAGTAACATATAAAATAGGCATAGAAACATTTAGTAATGAATCTGTATGTGTTTATCATTATTGTTGTTCTATATCTAACTGCTAAGGAAACTGATTCTTAAGTTTACTACAAAGTATACTTATTAGTCAGACTTTTACTTATCTCAGATGTAATGACAAGAATTCCTGAAACAGATCATTTGCTTTAAAATTTTTTTAAAATAACACCATTTATTGAAAAATCTCAAAGATAAGTGATTATCTAGGCCATATGGCTATAGAACAAGGATTTGGTTTTTAAAAAGGCTTCCTATTTCTTCAAAGACTGAATAATGCTCACTGCATTGATCAAATGAGATAAAATTGATAAAGTTTAACACAGTTCTTGGCACGTAGTAGGTACTTAATAAATGCTGATTTCCTTCTCTCACTGAAAAAGAAGCAAGATGGAATGGATACTATGGTGAACAGTACAGAAGTCTGGGTCTATTGAACTTGAGTATTTATCTTAACCTGAGAAAAATCACCTAACTTCCCCTCACTGCCCTAGACACCTGAGAGACTAGGTTTTAGAGAAGGTGTTAAATTTTTTGAGAAAACGGAGTTTCCTCATAAGGGAGTTCCCCCCACAACTTCCTTTTCTGTTTTGACTCCTGAAGATTTTTCTAATTCTGTATCCTATAAATTTTTGATTATATGATATCTTTAGCTAACAATGTCATAGAAATGTAGATCTAAATATCTTCAGGTATTATCCTTGGACTTGCTAGACCTCTTAAGTACCTACTTATCTAGCATTATATACCCACTGTATCTGAAACAGAATCATTATCAATGAGAGTAGGAAAATACTGAAATCAAAAAGAAAGCAAATGTTGTCTTAGTTTCCTGCCTATATTTATGAGTAAAATATTGGATAAAAGTCAAATCAAATGCTTCAATCTTGGCTTCTGGAAAGAGGAAGCCACCCTCATTAGATAGGTCGACAAGAATTAAAGTTAAAAGCATTCAGCAAATAAAAGTGAGGAGTAAACAGCATTCAACAGGCATTATACTTCATCTCACAGCAATACTAAATCGTGAAATCTTGAGATTAGAAATGTAATGTAGTTCATTTTTCTGTTACTAAGAAGGATGCATTAAGATAATTTCAGACTGATAGTTAATTATCCTACTAGAAATGTTCACATAAGCTTATAAATTATGTGTGTGTTTATATATATTGGTAAACACGTATGTACAGAGACAGAGAAGCATAACAGAGAGTAGAACACAGGACTGGATTTTTGAACATGAAAACATGTTAGAAAGAGGAAGAAAAATCTATTATAGCTTCAAAAATTTGTTATTTATTAATTTGCATTTATTATTTTCTTCTACTAGATGGAGCTAATGTATTTTTAATGGCAAGATGGTGACTAAGCTGGTTTGCCAGGCAGCAAGTGAACCAAGATTCTTTTCAGAGATTATTGCAAACTACTGAATAAGCAATTTGAGGTGGCAGGAAATGAACTAAAGATGCTTTTTAGTCAGTAATGAATGAGCATTTTGATGAAATGGAAAGTGGTGATGCAAACAGATTGCTGGTATACATTTATTTATTTATTTTCATTCACCTGACTGGTTTAGATACTCATCAACTTCTGCTGTTTTCTGGAAATTAATACTCTTCAATGGGCCATTATACTGAAAACTGACAAAGACCTTAGGGTTCTTGCAGTGGGACTGTCTTTTAGGTAATGAAACTACCCTATAATAAAGTACTTTTGATATTTTTAAAGTCAACAATCCTTGGCTGCTGTCCAAGATTAATCTACTATCTAATGAATTCTATTCTCTATCAAACAGTGTTCTAAAGAGATTTCAGGGTATGCTACCAGGGGTTTCCTAAAGAGTCTTTTGGGATTGGCTTGTCTAAATTTCTTCCTAAGTCGTTATCAAACATGGTATGGTCTCCCTAAGGTCAAAACCTGTGGTTAACAATGGTATATTTAAAAAGGCACTAAGGATGACTAAAGAAACAGGAGACTATGTAAACATTAATTCACTGAAAAGAAAATGTAAGGGGAAAGAAAAGGAATCCATTGACCACCTGCCCAGTGCCATTTGCAGTCTTTCAAAGCTACTTTTGATAGCTACTTCATAGTGCCACATAATTGTATTTTCAATATAAATAGAACTTTGCCATTTAAGTAACCTGAATTATATTTTAATGATTTTAACAGAATTTTTCTAAAGTATGCTTGACATGCATATATTTTCTTTTTTTTCTTTTTTTTATTAAAAGCTTTTTCTTTACAAAACATATGAGTGATTTTCTACATTGACCTTTGCAAAAACTTTTTTTTTTGTTCCAAGCTTTTCCCCTCCTTCCCCCCATCCTCCACCCTTAGATGACAGGTAATCTAATACATGCTAAATATGTTAAATTATATGACAGATCCAATATATCTATACAGTTATCTTACTGCACAAGAAACATCAGATCTAGAAAAGAGAGAAAAAAAACAACAACCTAAGAAGAAAAACAAAATGCATGGAAATATTCACAGAAAGCGTTAAAATGCTGTGTTGTGGTTCATACTCAGTTCCCTCAGGCTTCTCTCTGGATGTATATGACTATCTTCATCGCTGAACAATAGGAACTGGTTTGAATCACATCACTATTGAAGAGAACCATGTCCATCAGAGTTGATCATCATATAGTCTTGTTGTTGCCTTGTATAATGATCTCCTGGTTCTGCTGATTTCACTCAGCATCAGTTCATGTAAGTCTCTCCAGGCCTCTCTGAAATCATCCTGCTAGTCATTTCTTACAGAACAATAATATTCCATAACATTCATATACCATAATTTATTCAGCCATTCTCCAATTGATAGGCATCCTTTCAGTTTCCAGTTTCTTGCCACTACAAAAAGGGCTGCCACAAACATTCTTGCACATGTGGGTTCCTTTCCCTCCTCTAAGATCTCTTTGGGATATAGGCCCAGTAGAAACACTGCTGGGTCAAAGAGTATGCACAGTTTGATAACTTTTTGAGTATAGTTCCAAATTGCTCTCCAGAATGGTTAGATCCATTCACAGTTCCACCAACAATGTATCAATGTCCCAGTTTTCCCACATCCCCTGCAACATTATTCCTTGTCTTTTCCTGTCATCTTAGCCAATCTGACAGGTGTGTAGTGGTATCTCAGAGTTGTCTTAATTTGCATTTCTCTGATCAATAGTGATTTGGAGCACCTTTTCATGTGACTAGAAATAGTTTCAATTTCTTCATCTGAAAATTGTCTGTTCATATCTTTTGATCATTTATCAATTGGAGAATCATGCCTATATTTTCTGAGAATATATGGAACATAATTTATTCTTTTAAAAAAATATTTCAGGGTCATTTTTTACACATTTGTTGTACTATATTATACCAAGTCTGTTCCTCTTTCAAGGAGAAGCTATGGACTCTTACATATCCATGGGCCAGTGTCTGTTCTTCACAGTTTATCTCAGTCCCCCGTTACCTTCCCCTACTATCAAAACACAGCCTTTTAAAGCTGGAAGAGAATTTAGAGAAAGAAAAAAGAAAACTGAGTCCCAGAAATGAAGTAACTTAACTGGCTACAAGTAGTTAACTTGCTGAGAGACCACAAATAAGACTGTTAATAATTTTGTGTTAAACAAAAGTTAGTAAGACTGACTGGAGATCTAAAGAGTTGAGCATATGACTTTATTTCAATGGCATTATGATAACTATTTGGGGACTTGAAGGCTTTTTTTTTTTAAAATTTCTTCATTAAGAATTATATTTTCAGAAGGTTTGAGTTGCCAGAAATCTGACCTCCATGGGAATTAGGTTTTATTACATAGTGAACCATTGACTATGTGTGAACAATTTAAATAATTTTAGGTTCAGGAGTCCCTAGAGATTATTCCAAAATCTTTCTATAGATAAGAAAAATGAGATTCTTAGTGGAGAAAAGGACTTGTCCAAGGTCAGACAAGTATAAGGAGTAGATGTTTAAGAAGTAACATGACCTGAGTTGATGCTGAGTAAAATGAGCAGAACCAGGACATCATTATACACAGCAACAACAAGACTATATGACGATCAATTCTGATGGACATGGCTCTCTTCAACAATGAAATGTTTCAAACCAGTTCCAATTGTTCAGTGAAGAAAGCCATATACATACAGAGAGAGGGATATGAAATATGGACCACAACATAACATTTTCATGCTCTCTATTGATGTTTGCTAGCATTGGGTTTCCTTTCTCAGATTTTTTTTTTCTTGTAGATACTATTGCAGAGCAAGATAAGTGTGGAAATATGCATACATATATTCGACTTGTCAAATATTTTAACATTATTAACATGTAGTGGATATCCTGCCATCTAGAGGAGGGGTGGGGAGTAGGGGGAAAATTTGTAACGGAAAGCTTTGTAAGGGTCAATGTTGGAAAACTACCCATACATATCTTTTGCAAATAAAAAGCTTTAATTAACATGACCGGGAAAAGAAGAAAGAATCTTGGACTAGAAGTAAGAGAACCCAGATTCAAATATTGACTTTATTACTTAATACCTCTGTGATCTTAGACAAATTACTTAGTCTTTCTGAATCTCAATTTCCTCTTCTGTAAAATAAGAGGACTATACTAGATGATTGAGACAATTAGGTGGAGCAATGTATAGACTCATGTTCTTGATTTTAAATTTGGCCTCAGACACTTACTTAGCTGTGTGACCCCGAGCAAGTCACTTTGCTGTGTTTGTTTCAATTTGGGAATCTAGGCTTGTCACATGTGATGGAGAAGGAAATGGCAAACCACTCAAGTATCTGCCAAGAAAACCCTCAAATCAGTTCACAAAGAGTCAGACGCTACTGAAAAATGATGGAACAACAACTAAATAGCTTCTAAAGATATATTGCAGTTCCCTATCAATGATCCTGTTTTACTTTATAGTTTTAGATACTCACCTTTAAAATTTTTTTTAAAAAAGAGTACTAGTCTTACTCTTAAAATTTGACAGGTAAAAAATCAAAGATATGGACTTCCCCCTATTATCTGTATCTTAAACAATAATAAATTCAGAGAATCTTCTGATAATATTTACAAATCTAAATTGAAAAAACATTATTATTAATTTTAATTTTGAATACAGTTTTTGTTCTCTAAACCCAAAATAACTGTATGAGGTCTGTTAGCAAATGACAGAGCATACTCTACCACTAATATCAATACTAAATCTTTTTTTTTAAAAAAGGACTTAATTTGTTAGTGAATAGTTAGGTTAGTCTTTTAAACTTTTTTTCATTCATTCATTCACAAAATTGTTCCATGTACACAATACATTTATTTTAAATCCTATTAGAACATTCAGAAGTCCACTTGTAATTTATTTATATTTAATTCAATAAATGTTTCTTACTTAAGCACCTAATATGTTCAAGGTACTGTCTATACATACAGGGTTTGGATCAAACCTCCATGCTATGTAGGTGATTGCAAAACAACCTTTCATGGTTCTCTTGCTCTCATATTTAGGATAAAGAACCCTTGATCTATACATTTCAACCCTATGAGACAGCCATGGTTAGATCTAAGACTAACTTATCATGTACAAGTTAAGACCCTACTTAATGGAACTTCTTTGGGGGTGAAGATCAGTCCTGGAGATCAAAAGATTATGTACCATTCCAGTATAAAAATGTTAGAATAAAATTCCTTAAAAGAGTATAGGGGAAAGGAAGTCAGGGAGAATTTTTTTTTTTTTAAAGTTTCATTACCATCTAACTTCTGCTTGTAAAGCTTCTAAATTAAGGCTCGAGAGACAATTCTAATCCCAAAGAGAAGCCAAAATTCTAATGTTCTTAGGTCTTCAAGGGGACTTAGTAAATTTTCTAAGCCATAGATTTTAAAGAGATTAAATATACCACTTTAAGACTGAAAGTAATGAAATTTTTGGCAGTCTTAAGATCTTACCAACACCACCACTAATAAACGCAGACTAGCCTGTAGGGTTTAATGCTAAAATCCCCAGAAGTACTTAAACCACTAAAATGAAGTATTGTAGTGATCCTAATGTTTTTCATATTTGATATTCCTTATTCATCCAACTAGGTCAATCCAAGAATATACTTAAAAGTATCTCATTGCAATGCTGGCCAAAGTGATCACACTTACATTAAAAAAAAAAAAAAAATCCTTGAAATCATTCCAGTAGTGAGCAAAATACAAGTCTGTTGTAGGGGGAAAAAATACAGTAATTTTGAATGACATGCTTTTTATAACTTATGATAGTGAAGTGAAAAGGGACAGGAATTTTCCACTAGCACTCTGAAAAAGACAGACATACAAGAAGTATCATTAAAGAGAGCAAAAGAGAGTGCAAACTGCCAGGAACTGAATTGGATTGTGGGAAAGTTATTCAAGTCCCAATGGCTTTTACCACAAGCATGTTGGAGGCGTACATTGAAGATCCACTTTCTCAGTTTCTATAATATTCCAGCAAATTCAGGCATTCTGTACATGGTAATAATAGTTGTTAATTACTACAATAAAAAAAAAATGAAGGGGCAAATATATTAGCCCTATATCAGATCTATAAACTACATTTATTTGTAAAAATGGTCTGCTTCCTTTGATGTTTTTTCTTTTCACTTTGATGTTGTTTCTGTTTTATTTTTGGAAAAATGAGATCAGTACTGTAATAAACTTTAAAAAGTTGATAGTTAAGAGGAAATATAATATAAACCAGTGCACTTGCTGGGAATGTGGATTTTTACAAATTGTTTTAGAAGTTATGAGAAAAATACCACATTTCCTAATGAAGCATACATCTAAGATACTATGCCTTTCTAACTTACCAGTTTAGTGAAAAGAGATTTATGATACTCAAAAAGAATAGGTCTCATGAAATAGAAGAAATAACAGCTTCAGAGAACAAACAAATCAAACACAAAAATACTCTACAAATAAAAACATTATAGTTCTGCTACACAAACTAATTGAATCATGATTAAAAAACCAAAATTTTATTATGTGCCTATTATTCTAGGTGTTGTCATACTTAACATCCTCATCTATGAAAGTAGAGGATTGAATTTGCTCTGTGAAGATCCTTTACTACAGTTCTGACATGTGGGGGAAGTTGTTTCTCAAAAATCAGACATTTTTGCATTAGTATAAATCAAGATACAACCTTGTACATAAGCCTATCTAACAATTCTGTTGGAGGATTTTAATATTTATTCCAGCAAACAACAGGCAATCTGACTGGTAACAGCTGAGCTCAACGTCCTCTTTTATTTGATGCTACTGAACTACAGCAAATATAATTCATGACTTAGGCATTTATTTATTTAATATTTATTTTTAGATTAATGGGAACTTCATAAATTCTTTCTTTGCCTTCCAAGAGCAAATGCCATTTATTCTTGATCCGGAAAGAACAGTGTTTCAGAATGCTAGATTACTAATTTACCTAATAATACTTTTAACCCACTTCAGGCAGTTGGAATGATTCACTCCCTATCTATTTGTACATAACCACTTCAGTAGACTTGTCCAAAACAGTTTCTTTAGGCATGATTTTAGATAACCGAGGATGGAAGTTTGAGACAACAATCAATGTGATCAGTCACATTAATGTGGGGGACAGATTCACATCTCATTTTAACTGTAATCCATTACATTACAGAAAAAAAATGAGTTAACAAAGCACATTAACAAACCATATCAGTCTCCATGGAGAAAAAAATACCAACATTTATCAACCAAAATAGTAATTCTCTTGAGGGAAAAGAACTGGTGAGAAACATTCACCAAGGGAGTGGTATTTAGCATTTGCAATTAGGTACCACATAGTCAGACGTAAAACATGAGATTTCAACTATTTCTGGAAAATATTCTACAATTTAATAATCCTTGCCAGATAGCTACTGTAGAATGAAAATACTTTTTATAGCAAAATCTATAAGAGTTTATTCATAGTATAAAATTAGTATACAATATAAGAAAGTATATAATTACTTATATTCTTAGTATAGTATCCATGCTTCTATTAGGGAAAACTTCAATTTAACAATCTTAGGAACATAGAATCAAAACTTAGAGCTAAAGAGGATTCGGTGGCAACCCCTTCTCTACAAGAATGTCCATGTGGGTTAAGAAAATTATTCAATTATATTCAGATTTTAAGATTCTGAATCAAATTCTCTAAGACATATTAAAAACCTGTAGATTTTTAAAGAGACTGCCCATCCTCTTAAATTGAAGTCCTATGCAAAAATACTTCAAAATAAGAGTTCTCATTTCTCTCTTTGGTAAGCTTTCAATAATGAGGAATTTCATCATCTCTCACTATTCTGCATATAGTCATAATTTCTCACTAGCTTCATTTTTACCAACTGTCTGCCAGTTATAATGTCTTCTAAGCATTTCAATGCTAAATTTCAAATTTAAGAATTGCAAAAGAGAATTCATAATTTTCCCTAAAATCAAACTCTTTTCCAAACTTCCCTATTTCTATTGTTAATGGTTCTACCATCTTTTCAGTAACCCAGGTTTGTAATTTTGAAATCATTGTTGATTCTTCCTTCTCCCTTATCTCCCATATATGATAAGATGCTAATTCTTGTCATACTGCCTACACAGCATATCTCACATCTGCCCCTTGCTCTTCACTCATGTAGCCTCAACCTTAGATCAGGTCTTTTTCACTTCTTACTTGGAATGTTGAAACAGTCTACCAATGGGTCTTATTTCCAATCTTTCCTCTTTTCTAATCTGTACTCCACAGAGCTGATAAATTGATTTTCCTAAAACAAATATGTGACCATGTTCTCTCCCACATCTCCATGAAACCAAAACAAACAAACAAACAAAACAAATAAAAACTCTTTAGTATCTCTCTAAAGTGTTGAGTATAAAATACAAATAACACCGGTTGGTATATGGCTTTTCAGTCTTACTTCACATTACTTTCCTTAACAAGCCAATGAACTCTTTGCTGTTCCTCAAACATAATAGTCAATTTCCTTCTATTTCCATGCCTTTCTACAGGCTGTTCTTCATGTCTGGAATGCAGTCCTCACTTCCAACTTTCAAAATCCTTAGTTTCTTTCAAAGCATACCTCAGGTGTCACTTACCAAATGAGGCCTTATTGATTCCCCTTATCTTCCAATTATTAGCACTTTTCTTCTTGAAATTATTCACATAAATACTGTATTTATTTATGCATATACATGTTGTTAACTTCATGTGAACTCTGAGTTGAGAAGCTATGTAGTTTTACCTAAAAATATTTTGTACCCTTCCATAACTCAGTGAGTCAGTCAATAAAAATTTATTGAGATCCTGTTCCTATAAAAAGTCAAAGAATTCAGTCTAATAAGGGAGACAACAAATAAACAAATATGTACAAACTGTATATAGGATAAATAAGTAAATGAGAAAGAAGACACTAGAATTAAGAAGCGCTGGAAAAGGCTTCCTATAGATAATGGGATTTTAGTTGAGATTTAAAGGAAGCCAGATGTCAGAGATGAGGAAGGAGAGCATTCCAGGCTACCTTGAGAAATGGAGAGTTTTGTTCAAAAAATGGGAAGGATGCTAATATCACTGTATAGTAAGGTGTAAGAAAACTGGAAAGGTAGGGGTGGAAAGGCTAGATTAAGAAGGTCTCTGAATGCTAGATAGGATTTCCTATTTGATCCTGGAGGCAACTGAGAACCAATAATATTTATTGAGTTGTGGGTCTAAAAGTTTCACCAAACTGTCAACGAGTTGTGGTTTGGTATAAAACAAGGTTAAGAACAAATACATATATAGTTTAGTCTGGCTCTTGAACATACTTATTTTACAATAGTAAAAGAGAAGAATCTAATCAGTACGAGAATAGTTATTTTTATTACATTTGTTGGTTGAAAAATATATGGCCACTTGCTTCCCCAACTCTAATTAAGCTTTTTCAAAACACTTTAAAATGTGCCCACATATTTAAGAGTTTTTGAATTCATGAGCATAAACATATTCTCCTAAAAATTATTTGCTTTTCAAACATATCATAAACCAGTGGGAAACTTTGGCATCTAGGGTACATGTGAAAATATAGATGAATTCAACTCAAAAGCACTTAACTCATTATCTATCCACTTAGGTAAAAAAACACCTAGGTGTTTGAGATACAAAGACAAAAATGAAAATTTTAAAAAGTCTTTGCTCTTGCTGAACTAAGTTCTTAAAGTCTCCACATATTAGGGGACTGAGTTTTTGTAACAAACCTGGGAAATATGAAAAATTTGCAGTTCTGAATATTTGAAAGAATGGAAAGTGAATTGTATCTAGGTTAAATCAGAGTTGATCTAATATAAAAGAAGGTAAACTTCCCCTTAAAAATGGTGGAGCAGGGGCAGCTAGGTGGCGCAGTGGATTGAGCACCAACTCTGAAGTGAGGAGGACTTGAGTTCAAATGAGATCTCAGACACTTAACATGTCCTAACTGTATGACCCTGGGCAAGTCACTTAATCCCAACTGCCTCAGCAAAAAAAAAAAAAAAAAAAAGGTAAAGCAAATAGATGAACTTAAACTCACACAAAATTAGTGTCAGATAAAATACCATTATTCCAGTTATCTTTAGGAAGGCTAAAATGAATATTTTTTTGCCAAAATGTTTTCCCTAATACTTAATATTTCTAATTAACAATTTCGGTTTTACTAGAAGGTTGTTAAATATGTCATAGTAGGTGTTCTTTTTGTCCATAAGTAGGAATAGATGGCCACTGAGATTCTCCCAATCCTCAAATTCTGTGATTTTATAATAGTGTGAATATAGGGATATAGCCACATGAGTTTTCTCTTTATTTATTAGGCCATTAAACTTGTCAAAAATTCATTTATATTTTGGGATTATAGCTTAAAACCCAAAGCCAGGGATCCACTAGTCAGAATAGGGTACAAGCAAGAGAGAATGAGTTATTAGGGCAAATTTAAGGCCACTGCTGAAAAAACAATTTTAAAAGCATGCCCTCCTGGTGGTAGCCAGTAGTTAGCTTTATATACAGAAGACAAAATATGTTGTTTATCACTATTCTCAGAAAATTAACTCTGATGGGCTATGCACTTTGAATATTATATCTATTCCAATGACTATTCATTAGAATTATCTCTATCTTTTTGACTGCTAACAGAAAGAGAAGTAAAGAAACAGAAAAGCTTGGCTAAATGTCTGTTCTGGTGCAGCAGTACTTAGTAGGGCACGCAAAGGCCTCATTTTGTAGCTTTCTCAAGGACTCCCATCTGCATTCTCAAGGGTTCTCTCTCTCTCTCTCTCTCTCTCTCTCTCTCTCTCTCTCTCTCTCTTCCTAGAAACAACAGAAATTCCTGCCCTCTGTTATCAAGAACAAGAAACCAGTTTGAAAATGTCTTCCAGGCAGAAATCACTTAATTTTTCTGTAAGCTTTTATCCCTCATTCTTTATCTCCCTCCAAGAGTCTACTCAGAAAATTATCTACTAGGTGGGTGGTTTTTGTTTTTTTGTTGTTGTTGTTGTTTCCAGTATCCTTTTGTATTTAGTGTTTTTCAATATATTTACAAACAGAAAATTTAGGGCTTACAGGGCATTTATAATACAATTAGTCTTTGGTTTTTGGATGTTTAATCCTACAGATCAACCTAAAGATAATTAGGAACAAGTGGATCTACTTAAAATTATTAACAATCTTCATTTTTTCTTTCCCTTATCTCAAAAATCATAGTAAATATGAGATCACTAAAAAAAGGTAAAACTACTAATGTTCAGTTTTTATGTATGTTGCTTTTATGTATGTTGTTTGTTTTATGTATGTTTTTATAAGCATGTAGTCAGACTACATGAGTGTAAAGGGCATTGCTTGGGAGATCTGGTTTCTAATTCTTGATCTAATTAGCTGTCTGACTTTGAACAAATCATTAAACTTCTCTGAGGATCAATTTCTTCATCTGTAATTCAAGGAGTTGTATTATTATATAACTTCTAAAGATCTTTGGAGATTTAAATCTCTGAGCCCAAGGAAGAGATTTATTTGCCATATTGGCCCATATATTAAGCCTGTACCCTCTCTCTCCCATTTCTATCTCCCTTCACCACACCATCCTCATGATGTTGCTTTTCCAATTCTGGCTTATATAAAACCGAATTGAGGCTTATAATCACTTTAACTGGAGTCTAGGGGAAGAGATATGGGTCAAGTATGGAATTTGAAGTTAGTTCTTATTGGCTCATTTCCCCTTCTCTCCACATCTAAATGTAGGTTTGTAAATTGCTGCTGCCTGACATCTTAGGGCCATTCTCTGTATACCCTGGACCATGCCTGGCAATACATTCCAGCCTCCTCTCACCACAAATATTCCAACTTTAGTTTAAAAAAATTTTTACATGATAATTTTATATAATATTATCTTAAATACATTTGTTGTGCAGTAGTTTCAGTGGTGTCCAACTTTTTGTGACTTCATTTCGAGTTTTCATGGCAAAGATACTAGAATGGTTTGATATTTCCTTCTCCATTTTATAGATGAGGAAACTGAGGCAAATAAGATTAAATAAGTTGCCCAGAGTCACACAGCTAGGAAGTATCTGAGGCCACATTTGAACTCAGATCTTCCTGACTCTAGGCCTCTAGGTGCTGTATTCACAGCTCCAGTTAGTTGCCCATATGTGATCTAAATAATATATTTCAATGTCTGCTTTATATTGATCACTTTCTTCTTAATGTACTTCAGAGGTTTCTAATTGTCCACAGTTACGAACTCTTCCTATGGGCTTTGGATCTCATATATCAACTTCCTCCCTCCTTTCCATAAAGGCACTTATTGATCATTTGATCAATAAGACAACACTTTTGTCACAGAAAGGCAAAATTCCATGTATACTTGTTTCTTCTCATAATATATGGTATTTAGAAGCTTAATCTATGTTGTTCATTCACCAAATAATATTTCCTGTCTGTATAGGCCATTCTAAAAACCTGATCCACCTATCTACTTCCATCTATAAAGTCATTTCCTTCCCATTCTATAAAACTCTTTATAAATGTCATGTTGTCTATGAAGTCTTCCTGACCCTCTTTATCTTCCATTAATAACAGTCCTTTGATGCTAATAAACTCGATAATAAACATCCATATAGGGCTGTTTATCTTCCACAAAGATTATATAAACTCATCCTATAGGCATTCATGGAATTCCATATTCCTAACTCATTCATATCTTCCCCCCAGATATTTTGCTGGTAAAAAAAAATGGGGAAGGGGGAAATAAGTAGGAATTCTGGCAGTAACAACCATAATTTCCCTCTTTAAAGGGTGCTCAGCTATTAGTGTCAGTAGTAGAGTCAGTAAAGTCAGATTTAGTGATTTAACATCTAACCATTGAAATTGGAAATAAGCAGAGTTCATGAAAATGCCAAATTGCCTTTTATAACCATATAAATATAATAGCATTATGCTTCTCAAAAACCTGAGATGGTTTCACTTTGGCTTTGAACATAGAATGAGAAATAGTTGGTGGAAGTCTCCAAAATGCAGATTTAGATTATATGTAAGATCAAACTTTCCTAACTATTAGATTTACTCAAAAGTGGAACAGGATACCTTGAGAAGAAAAGAGGTCTCTCTACTAGAGATTTCCAGAAAGAGGCTGAATGATCAATTGTCAACAAAGTGATTAGATTAGAGAGTATTCTTGGTTAGATGTATTTTGGAAGACCTAGAATAGAATGAAAATTCAATATTTTTCAATTAATCAACAAATATTTATTAAGTACATAGCTTTATGCCAGGTACTCTAGAAGCTGGGGATACAAATACATTGAATGAAATAATCCTGACCACAAGAAGCTTACATTCCACACACACACACACACACACACACACACACACACACATATAAAGTGAATAAACAAATTATATATATATATATATATATACATATATATATATATATATATATATACACATATATAATTATAATAGCATTTATATAATACTTTAAGGTGTGTAAAGTGAGTTACAAATAATTATTGCCAACATTTAGATAGAACTTACTGTGTGGAAAGTACCATATTAAGTGGTTATAATTATTATCTCTTTAGTTCCCATTAAAGGTGTTTGAGCTTCAATGTAAAGGAGTAATTCTCGAAGCAGACGTGAGGAGGGAAGGAAGGTATTAGAGGCACTCTGGACAACTAGCAACACGATATTAAGATGTGAGAGGAAGAATGTGTTGAAAAAAGGATAGTTGGTTTGGATTCCAGAGTGTAGGAGAGAGGTGGTAACTTTCAAGAAGATTTTTTCAAAATTTGATTATATGGTACTTTAAACACAGGAGTTTATGCCTGATGGCAGACACAACTAGAAGTCTATTTCTTAAGGGACTGATATGTAAAATCTATGCTGGAGGAAAATCACTTGGCATGGAGTGGGGTGTAGAGAAAATTCAGGTAGTGAGATCAATTAGGAGGCTGCTGCAATAATCTAGGCAAGAAGTTATAAATATCTGAATAAGGTGGTAGCTATATGAGTAGAAAGAATGGACTTCAATGAGAGAGATGGCAAGATCTGGCAACTAAATGGACATATGGGTTAAGGGGGAGTGGGAAGTTGAGGATAACACTATAGATATGAACCTGGAAGACTAAAAGAAGAATAGTGCCTTCTACAGAAATGGGGAAGTTTAGAAAAAGAAAGAGTCTGGGTAAGGAAAAAAAGTGAGTTCACTGAAATGTCTCTGGGACATCCAGTCTGAAATAACCAATAAGCAATTAGTAATTTGGGGCTGAAGTTCAGGGGAGAGAATGAGCCTGAATGTATATATTTGGTAGCTATGATTGGCCATTAAATCCATGGGCATTAATCAGGCCAGTGAGAAATGTAGAAAGAGAAAAAGTAGGGGATCTGGGATAGACCCTTGGGGAATATACAAAGTTTTAGTAGGCTTTATACTGATTATGAACTGGTAAAGGATATGGAGAAGGAGAAACAAATAGACAGATAGGAGGACAACCAAGAGAGAGTAATTAAAAAAGACCAGAAGGATGAAAATATTCAGGAGGAGAGAGTAGTTAACAGTATTAAATAGTACAGAGAGATTGAGAAGATGAAGGATAGAAAAACCATTATTGAATTTGTCAATTAAGAAATCACTGGTGGCTTTGGAAAGAGCATTTTTAGCTGAATAATAAGGTCTGAAGCCTGGCTTTAGTGTTGAAGTGAGTTGAAAAGTGAAGAATGGAAAAGAAAAAGGAGGTGGTAAGTGTATGTATGGCTTTTTCCTAGAGTTTGGCTCAGGAAAAGGAGAAATTTAAAGTGATAGCTGAAGGATATTATAGGGTCCAATGAAAGGTAATTTTTTGTTTTGTTTTGTTTTTTTAAGGAAGAGGGAGACTTGTGCCTATTTGAAAGCATCAGAGAATGAACCACTAAATAAGGAGAAGCTGAAGATCCTAGTCAGATGATCAAAGGTAGAGAGCCACATCTTGACAAGAAGAGATGGAAGAGATGGAGGAAAGGAGACAATGGGAGACAATAGCAAGAGGTTTTGAGATAAAGAGTAGGGGAGTGTCATAAGGCCTCCATTTGTTTTTAGTTTTATTTCTTTTATTTTTTGTTTGTTTTTTAGGAAAGTAAGAGGCCAGCCCTCAGCTGAGAAAAAGAGAGAAAGGAAAGATTTGGAAGCATTAAGAAGAGGAAAAAAAAGTTTGGAATAAATTCAGTGAGTGAAACAGGAAGCTAACTAGGAAGGGATAACAGGACTGTTTCCTTGCAGTAAAGCCTCAGTTGACATTGTATAACATAAATTTATAATATACCTTGGCTGCATTTAATGACTTCTTACAGATCAATTCAGCAATTACACATGTAGGAATAGAGGACAAAGATGGCAGAGTAACCCAGGATGAGAAGTGGTAGTAGCTTTATAAATACATGAATGTGGTATCCTGAAAGAGTCTAAAAGCTAGGAGCCAGCTTCCTGGAAACAAAAATCTGCAAGAGTTGGGTTTGAGCCCTAACTACATAACACTTCCTAGGTATATGATATTATGAAAATCACTTTACCCTTCTGAAATTTAATCATCTCAATTTCATCACCTCATAATAAGTTTTAGAGAGTTTGTGAACTGTGACACCCTAGGCAAGTCACTTAACCTACGCTTACCTGTTTCCTCAACTATTAAATAGAGAACACAACTTTACAGGGTTGTTGTAAGGATCAAAAATGAAATACTAGTTGTAAAGTGCTTAGGACAGTGCCTGGCATGAAGTGATGCTTATGTAAATGCTTATTCTCTCTCCTTTCCCCATAAATGAATTATTATGGAATTTATAAACAATTAAAGATCAATAAAAATTCATGCATGCATTGTTAATGGGAAGATATGAAAAATGAGAAGATAATGTTTTGTCAACTATTTCTTTACAAGATTTCAGGGTATGTAATAATTTGAGTACTAGGTGGTTTATATTTGCTTAGCAATGGAGTCATTATTAGGACTTGAAGCATTTGGGAAATCCAGTTTCTTTGAACTAAGTTTCTCTCAAGATTTATTGTATGTTCCCAGCAACCATTACATGAACTGTCCATGTTTGAGGTGTCATTGCTCCCCTTTTTAAACTGTCATTGGGTAGGGGTTCTCCTAGGGATCAGAGTTCATTGTGGGGTAAGCATCAAGAGAAGATTGAGACAAAACTTGCCCTCTGTCCCTACATAATTTTAAATAGGACAATAAAAACAAATAATTTTTCACAAGAAACACTGTGCTCAAATCTACCCCAGTCTCTAGATTATTCTGTTTCATAATCTCTATATTTACCATCAAATTCTGGTTGAATATACAACTGTTTTAGCCCATAAAAATCTTCAGGTCAGAGAAAGTAACTAGATAAAGAAGAAAAAAATTCAGTTTTTCCACTTTCCATATGGTTACCAGTAAAAAGTTTCAGATGCTCCTCATAACGGAGAACAAAGAACCTAAGAGGTCAAAAAGCGCTTATTCAGAATATCCCTGATCCTAAAAATCTTAATTTGAACTTGTAACCTAAAATAGCAAAGTAGGCAGTGTTTTGCTCATAGATGAATATATATTGATATAGAGTAGCTAAATAATAATAGAATACAAATAATAGAAATTATAAGCCTATCATTATATGTGGCTTAAACAAAAGTAAAAATCAGAATCATAGGTCAGATTCCAACACTGATTATGAGCTACATTCCTTACTTGTTAGATGTCATTAAACTTTTCTGGGTCCCAGTTTCTGGATCTGGAAAATGTAGGGCTTGAACAAGAGCTAAGAACTTGTCACTAAGGGACAAGAGTTCCTTCTATATAGCTCTAAATTCTATAATTTAAAAAACAATTATTCCTTCATACAAAGCTTCATCAATTTTGCAACTCTCTAGTCCTGTGAATCCCCGGTGAGGGGGCAGATGGAACAGTTAGATCTTGGGAGCTAAAGATGGCCCTCTACCAAGTGGTTCACTCCATTAATACTAATTCTGGGAAAAGTTTCAGGAATATTTTCAGCCACTACTACTCTAGGAATTCAGAAAACCTGGGGGAGGGAAAAATGCTGCTTGGTATTTGTCACAATCATTTATGCATTTTTTTCCACTTTAGTAGTTTATGCAAGATATTCATGGTTATTGTTTTCTCTCAGTCACCTACCTCAATGGGCTTCCACGTGGAAGGGTACTTCATCTTTCTTGTGAAGCTTTCAGACTCTTTCTCTGAAAGTTGATGGCCATGGTGGCCCACAAGAGAAATATTGTGTCCCCAAATATAAGGTCCTACCATTATCAAAGAAATATCACTACAAGATTTCCTTCTTCACTCTACCAGGTCAATTTAGAGATTAAAAAAAAAAGTGACTGGCACAAAGCATATTTCCTTTGAAATGCTCTTAGGAAAAAGAATTCTCATTTACTAAAGCATGGAGGAATAAAAAAAAAAAGTTGATCACAGAGAAAGTCAGCGGTCAATTAGCATATCTATCTATTTATATCTGTATATTTTTCCATGTACTTTATCAATTTTGTGGTGTGTGCTTTCTTTGTTTTTTTGTATACCTGGTTAAAAATTGGAACCATATCTAGAGATCTTGTAACCTTTTCCTTTCATTTGAATCTCTGGGTACCATCATTAAAATTTCTATGACTTCAGATGATGAATTAGGTTGTTTCACTTACACTAAAAATTCTTTGAGGGAAGGGGCTATTTATTATATTTATTTTATATTTCTCACAATGTGTACTCATGATACATATGTAGCAAATAATTTATCTTGAGCAAATGAGCAAAATCCTTTGCACAAAGAAGGTACTTATCAAATGTCTATTGAATAATTTTTTTTTAAATTACAAAGTTCTTTAGTTCTATAAAACCCCAATTACAAGTTGAGATATCTTGTTTTTAATTTTACATGGTAGAAAAGATGTTTCTAAAAGAAATCTCAAATGATTTGTTAATTTGTCAGTCACACAGACAAAACTAATTAATAGAAACACATAACAAAGTTAACATTTGCTTAGTTAGAAGCTGTCATTCACCCAGCATCATGAGTTGGTAAGAGATAAATATAAAACACTCAACATTGAAGATAAATTTCACTTAAATAACTTTTCATGTTTTTTTTCTCTTGCCAATTATAAGATTACTTTTTTTGCAGTAAAAACTAATGATAATAATCTTAGCCATGATGAAAGATAAATGGAGAAATGCTGTAATGTGACTAATCTGGCACCATCATTTTGGCAAATCAAGTTATTTTTTTCTGTCAAATTTGATAATTCAGAAAGTTTGGAAGAAATGAGGGAAAATTTTATATTTAAACATTTTCTATGTTGTTCAAAAATATTTTACCATGGTATTTTAAAATCTGTTTGTTTTTAATCCAGTTTTTCAAACTTTATTTCCCAATTAGATAAAATCTATTTTTAGGGTTACTATACCAAGTCCAAAAAAATTAGACAGTGACTTAGTTAAGATGTTAGCTATAGACTTACTTCAAATTATAATCTGGTAACTTTGACTTTAATTATTGGAACAATTATAAAATATAGAATGCATATTTAGGATGCATATTTAATAAATAAAAAATGAGGAAATCATAACTAAGAGTGTGTCTTCATGAAAAGAAACAGGTCACCTGAGACTAATTTCCTTCTCTTTTCTGACAAGATTGTAAGATTGGTAGATTGGAGGGATGTCATAGGTACAAATTTTTCTTCATCTCAATAAATATATATATTTTTTAATTTAATGTGTTCAAAATGGAAAGAGGAAGGCTAGATAAAAACTGAGAAAACCCAAAGAATTAATAGACTGATGTCATTTTGGAGATAGGTCTCCAATGAAAGGGTCATGTCACTGGTATTGCTAATATAACACTTTTGAAAAAGCAGGTTTTTTTGTTCAATACCTTCTTTATGAGAAGCTAATTATTCCCTGAGCCAGAAGACATTCTACTGTATCTGGTAATCTATGGAGTAAGCATCCTCCATAAAATTTTAAAAATGAGTTAATATTCTAATCTGATTTTTGAATTTCTAGTTTTTTGTTTGTTTGTTTTGTTTTTTTTTCCAGTTAGAATAACCTAGTTGCTATCTCCTATACTTAACATGATACTTCTGATCTCTGTGGCTTCAGAGGCCATCCTCTGAAGAAAGTAGAAAAGAGAGTACAGCTAAGACATCCTCCTATGTCTTACAATCCTTAGCTTCTTTTAAATCAGGTACTACCTCACAGGGAAAACCTTGTCTGAGTCCCCTATTTATTAGTATTCTTGTTCTCTTCAAATTAGCTTGCATTTACCTATCTGTTTTGCATGTTATATCTCTTAATATTTAATTCAATGAGTATTTATTAAATGTCTACTATGTCCCAATGGTTGTGGTAACCACAAGGGATAGAAAAACAAAAAAGGGAACAGTCCCTGTCCTCAAGAACTTTAAATTCTACAGAAGATATAAAATATATTCACAGCATTATTGTAGGACAGAGTCTGACTGAAGACAGAGAGGGTTGAGATTTTTTTTTCACATAATAAATTTTGTTTCAATAAGATAGCTCCTCTTCACTCCCAATAAAATCATTGAAAAGTAGGAAGGAAGGAAAGAACTATACATTTTTTAGTGCCTATTACATGCCAAGTACTGATAAGCAATTTACATATATCATTTTATTTGGTTCTCACAACAACAAATGAAATAGGTACTATTATATTTCCATATTACAGTTGAAGAAACTGAGGCAGAGGTTAAGTGACACAATTAGTAAGTGTCTGAAGCTGGATTTGAACTTTCTGATTCCACTGAGCACTCATACATTGTTATTATTCAGTTACTTCTATGCTTTCCCTATTTAATTCCATTTTTTGGAATCCCTTGTTACTGAAAATTTTAAGCCATTATATTTGTTAGTACTCTACCATCATTTTTTTTGTGTCTACTTTATATTTACTTATCTGTGAAATCTCAATGGGCTGATTCTGGGTTTTTGTTTTGTTTTGTTTCATTCATGAAAATGGAAGAAGCGGAAAGGGACAAAGATCTAACTTAGGACTGTGCCTGCCTAGTACTGAGGCAATACATGGGAGAAAGAGGCAGGAAGTACTGTGAGAAAAGATTAAGTAAAACACCATCAATACAAGCCAGACTATCCTTTGCTGGAATAAACAGGCTTCACTCTGGTGCTATTACAAAGGATTAAACTGACCCAGACACAAGGAGCTGGGCAAGGTCACAAGTGTATGTTAGTAGCAGAGATGGGATTGGTACCTAGTTCTCTGGATCCCAAGTCTTAACAGCTTAAATTTGTTGTTCTTTGACCTCACTTTCAAGGCATTTATCAAACTATTTCTCTTAAGGTCATAACTTACTTTAACCCCTGAGTTGGGTTAAGAGGAAAAATATATATTTCAAACCCATTATAGCAATCAGATGTTAAATCTAATATGTCAATTTGTTAGAAACAAAACAAGCACAATTTCAGTAGTTCAGTTTAATTTTAAACAACTCATGCCTCTAAAGAGTAGATGAACATATATAAAATGAATGAATGAAAAAAATTTCTTAAATATTAAAATAAGACACTATCCCTGTCATTCAGGAGTTTACATTTTAATAGAGAAAGCCAACACATATTTGTGAGTGGTGACCAGAGGATATTTTGTTTGTAGAGATGATAAACATATGGTAAACATACAGTTAACTGACACACTTTTTCCAGAAGCAATGTTAATATTAATTTGGGTAAGTATGCACACAGGAAGCATGGCAGGAAGATGGTCAAGTAAACTGGTAAGAAAACAACTGGTTGTGGGGGCAGCTAGGTGGCGCAGTGGTTAGAGCACCAGCCCTGAAGTCAGGAGGACCTGAGTTCAAATCTGGTCTCAGACACTTAACATTCCCTAGCTGTGTGACCCTGGGCAAGTCACTTAACCCCAATTGCCTCAGCAAAAAAAAGCAAAAAAAAAAAAAAAAAAAAAAAGAAAAGAAAACAACTGGTTGTTGCCAATCGGTACAGAATGGCCCCTCTGAGAGAATTTGAGTAGTATTGCTTTGGAGCAGGGAGATGGACCCTGAATCAAAAACCTGAGCCTAAGTATTTTTCCCCCCACTTAATTTAAAGTTCAAAACATTTATTGGTTATCATGTAATGGTATGAAAAGAATAAATGGTTATTTTAATTTAAGAAGGTGCCATGAAATGAATATAACCAACCAAATATATTTTTGTTACCCCTCAAATCTGTAAAAAACATAGTAAATTTCCAAAGCATTATATTCTTTTTCTTTCTTTCTAAATTGGACTAAAAAATGTGATCTTGGTATCAACAAATTTTTATTGTTTTAAAGAATAAGTAGTGAATTCCCAAGACTTCAAGTATTGACTGGATATCCATTGAGTAGGGGTATTAAAAAAGTCACATGCTGGTTAGGATTGGATTAGAAGACTTCTGAAATTCCCCCTAAAAATGCAGTCCTATAATTCAATGATTTGAAATGCTCATAACCAAAACAATACACTTGCAAATGGCCTTCAAAAGGCAAGACTTCAAACTACAGCAAATCAAAAGACTTTTATAATGACAAAAGAGCATAATAGGATGACAGTAGTTCTGGATTGCTCTTCTTTGTCTTAAGGAAGGCTATGCTATTTCTAATCATGTGACCTTAGTCAAGTTTTATTCTTTCTGTGTGTCTCAATAGCTCTAGAAAGGAGTTGGATTAGTTGACTGTGGAAATGCCTCTTGGTTCTAATTCTAAGATCTTAAGATAAATGTTTATGATCATGTGAGCTGTAAAGCTGAAATTAAAAAAAAAAAAATCTGACTGCCTTAATGTTTTTTCTACTACAGCTTGAGAATTATATCCAGGACAATATGAAGAAAGAAATGGTAGAGATTCAACAGAATGCTGTACAGAATCAGACTGCAGTAATGATTGAAATAGGAACAAACCTATTAAATCAAACAGCTGAGCAGACTCGAAAACTAACAGATGTTGAAGCCCAAGTAAGAAATTATAATCACAAATGTTTCCCTCACTGTACATATATCATTGCATGGATGATGCAACATGACTTTACATTAATTTAAAGAAACTGAAACTAATAAAGATTAGACAAATCAGAAAAAAAATTTAAATGGATTCATATATAAATAATTGAATTATGATTCCATGGTTACTTTGTGACAATTACTGTACCTTTATTTTTACATAATTTGAATGACCACATATTTAAAATAAAATATCCAAATAGTATCTATATTTTTGTTTACTTAAATAAATGCATATATAAACTGCACTCTAATACATTCCACATCACCATATTTTCTAGATTACATGATTGTAAGAAAGGATAGCTCCAAGTTTTCAAGATTTTCTATTTTGCCTTATTTAATCTTCATTAGCTATAAACTTCAAATTTGAACTAAGCCCAGAAGTTGGAAATTCTTTCCATTGTTAGTCAATTGGTATGTCCAATTTATTAAAAGGCAGGCTAGAATAAATTTGACTGAAGAATTACAACTCAGAAATAGTACACAAAATGAACATGACAAATTTTAAAAAATCAGTTTTTATATATTTTTTTAAAACATGAAAGTCAACAAGTATCAGGTAATATACCTAGTATGAAAAGGCAAAAAGATATGTAAGATATGGAAAGATTTATTTTAGGGTTAAGTCTCTAAGAAAAAGCTTAGAGATAGCTCCTCATGGTTCACTTTGAATTGGCAAGTAATAAGATTGTGAAAAAAAGTTACTGTTCTAATCTACTTGAATTCTTTGAGAAGAATCATGTAGATGAGTGCAATTTCATAAATCAGATGCTAAAAAAGTCATAAGAAATATAGCATGGCTTAACTGGTAAAGGGCCAGTCTTGGAGTCAGGAAAAGCTGGGTTTAAGTTCTCCTCTTGTCTTTGACACATATTAGACAATTTATCTTACTACCTCTCAGAGTCCTTAGTCCTTAGACTTATTCCAGAGTCTTTAGAGAACTGATATTGTAAATTACAGAATAAGGCTGATTTTTGTTTGGTAAAAAAAAATGTTCCCATCTAGAGTTTTCTTTACTATGAAATTACTGATATGATTTAAAAAACAATTATTGATAAGGTACCATAACAAGGTTTTTTGAAATCTTAGCTTACTGCAATTTATGAGAAATTTCCTGATGCCTGAAAAAGACTCTTCATTAACACCATCCTGCCTTTATTCTATATTTACATATATGTGTACAAATTATATGTCACCTCTTCTCTTCCCTCTCACCCTTCCATCCACACACAAAATGTAAGCTACTTGAAGGAGGGACAGTTTCAATTTTTTAATTCCTGGCATTTAATACAATGTCCAAAACATGGCTGGTGCTTAATAAATGCTGATTAAATAACTGATATTATGGCATCTACAGGGAATGTTTTGTTATACACAATACACTGGCTAAAAGATAGAAAAAGGGGGGCATGTCTGTTTTAGGAAAAGGGCCAAGACAGAAATTTCAGAAACTTGGGCTGGGTTTTATTATATTTTGAGAAGCTATACAAATGCTTTAAGAAAGAAGTACACAATGAAATCTCCAAGTTGGCATATTACAAAATTATTTTGAGATCACAGATCATTGGATTGCAGATATAGAGTTGGAAAGAATCTTGGAAGCCATCTACCCCAAACCCCTCATTTTTATAGATAAAGAACTAAGGCCCAGAAAGATTAAACATTTGTTCAATGTCACACTGGAAAAACAGGGATTCACACTTAGGTCTTCTTTCTCTAAATTAAAATCTGACCATTGTACCATACTTTTGGTTAACAAAAGCAGGAATGCTGAAGCACAGAAATGGCAAAACTGTTTTGATGTGGGCAAGTTTAAGGTAATATATTTAAAGAAAATTCATCCAAATAACAAAACAATATAAACTACTTCTTCACTAGAGTTTGCAACAAAAGAGAAAAAGGAGCCAAGAGGAAGGGAAAGGAACAAGCATTTGTATATAGCATCTAATATGTGCCAAGTACTGCTCTAGGTACTTTACAAATAAGATTTGATCTTCACATCAACCCTGTGAGGTACATACCATCATTATTTCCCATTTTACAGATGAGGAAATTGAGGTAAAAATAGGTTAAATGTCTTGCTCAAAGTCATATAGCTAGATTAGTGTGGGACTAGATTTGAACTTAGATCTTTCTAACATTCAATCCTTGTTCTCACTTAGCTGCCTAATAAAACACAAACCAGTATGAGTATGAGAGGGATAACACTTAATAGTTGAAGAGATCAGGAAAAGTTGTGTAGTACTTTCTCAAATAGTGAGTAAAAATGATCCATTATGAAAATTCTTGAAGAGATGATATTTGTCAAGAAATATTAACAGAAATCATTTAGATATTATTGATGTGGGTTTTTTAAATGCATAATTCAGATAGGGCAAAGTGAATAAATCCCAATCCTAATTTCTAGATCTTGTACCAAAATAGGAACATTTTGTAGAATTTTGAAACTCTTAAGAAAATGATGTGATTTCCCATTTCCCTTTAAAAATCTACAAGACCCAAATTAGAAGTAGACTAAATCTACATCCCAGGTGTCAATAACAAAAGCAAAACCATTGTGTCGGAATAGCTTTATTCATTTACAATAAGGTTTTATGGTATCAACTTGATTTCTTTTTGCTTTGAAGTACAAGACCATCCCTGAAATGGTACATTGTCTCTCTGTGACTAGGGTAAGGGTTTAGCTAACAACATAAAGGTATAAACCAAACAATTGCTCTTTCAAGGACGGATTCTTTGGCAACAATTATGAATTACACTTAAGTGTGAAATCATGTCCTGAATGACCATTAACTGAGAGGATGTGAGTAACCAATTCTTCCTGCCAACAGCAGCCAAATACTGATGAATTAAAAAAAGTCTGCAGAGATATTTGAATACAATGAGAAAAGTGATATTGTCTAGAGAATATACATCTGTACTTCCCACAAAGCAGAAAAAAAAAATCAACTTTTTATGGCAATTTTATTGTTTCCTAATTGATGGAGATTTTATTTTTTTTTAATTATTAAAAAAAAAGAATTTGGCCAAAGAATGAGGAAATACTTTCAATGAAATGCTGATTATGTTGTATATAATATATTCTGTAATGAACAAAAGTCATCCTTTTAAATCCTTTCAGTCAAATTAAAGAAAAAAGCATTTCCTATCTCATTCAAATGTAAATTTTTCCTATATTCTAAATATATCCATTTTCAATGGACATATTTACTGAAGATATTTATTTTTTTCTATAGTGAAATAAAAACCATAAATAAACCATGACAAAACTCAGAAAATAATTTTGTCCTTATGTCAATAATAATAACTAGTACTTTACAATTTGTAAATTGCTTTATAAATAAAATCTTAATTTTATCCTCACAAAAACCCAATGAAGTATATGCTATTATCTCCATTTTACAAATGAGGAAACTGGGGCTAACAGAGGTTAAATATGGATAATTAGAGTACCTATTACCTTACAAGTTTGTTCAAAGCAAGTACTATATAAATGCTCATTCTTTTACCTTCCCTTCCCTGAAATGATTTGCCTAGGGTGGCATAGAAAGTATCTGAGACTGGATTCAAACTTGGGTCTTCCTGACTCCAACTCTAGTGTTTTATATACTAGGACTTACTTGCCATAACATCATGGGCAAAACAAAATTAATAAAACGTTTTCTTAAAACAATGCAAAGAAATATTATTATTTAATATGCTGTATTGAAAATAAGACTTGATTAAATCTTTGCATTGATTCAGTACTAGAATGATAAAAAAATAGACAATATTTCATATGGAAAAATTGGATAAATATGCATTTCAAGTTCATTTCTAGGAATAAAAATTAATAAAAGGGCAACTCGTCTTACAGAATTTTCAAGAGAATTCCACATTTTATTTTTGTTTATCTAGGTACTGAATCAGACAACCCGACTTGAACTTCAGCTTTTGGAGCATTCCCTTTCCACAAATAAACTGGAAAAACAGATCTTAGATCAGACCAGCGAAATAACCAAACTTCAAGACAAAAACAGGTAACAAAATAAACTATGGTTTTTAAACAGAAATCAAAGTTCAATTCAACGGACAATTGTGGACTCAAGATCTACTATGCTAAGGTTTTGAACTAAGCACTGGAATATAATGAGAGAGCTGATAGGAATTCTGATAGGGAGCATGGGTGAGAAGAATAGAGATCAAAATAACTATGAAATCATAATATATATAGGTTAGGATAGGATAGATAGGGTAATTAACTATGACGCATAGATACTACATGGCAGCTAGTTTAATCTTGAGTTCAAACGTAGGCTTAAACACTTCCTAGTTGTGTGATCCTGAATAAGGTACTTTTTTTTGACTCATTTTCCTCATCTGCAAAATGGGGATAATAATAGCACTTACCTGTTGTGAGAATCAAATGAAATATTTGTAAAGTATTTAGCATAGTGCCAGCATACAAAAGATGCTATATAAATACTAGATATTATTATTAAAGACAAAAATATATCAAATAAAAAGGAGGATCCAAAAAAGTATGAAACACTGGAAGAGAAGGTATCACTTTCACCTTGAAAAGAGAGGAGGGGCAGCTAGGAAGCACAGAGATTAAGCACTAGCCCTGATGTCAGGAGGACCTGAGTTCAAATTTGATCTCAGATACTTAACACTTCCTAGCTGGGGGACCTTGGACAAGTCACCTAACCCCAAATGCCTCAGCAAAAAAAAAAAAAAAAAAAAAAAAAAAAG
>JAJPUD010000951.1:58762-181628 GCA_023553655.1 Myrmecobius fasciatus
CAAAAAAAAAAAAAAAAAAAAAAAAAAAAAAAGATAGGGAGGGCTTTTAGAAAGTGACAGATGAGTTAGATTTTGATCAGCCTAATGAATGAGAATTGTGTGTATTTGCCTAGTTATGGGGGTGGCAGTGGTGGGAACAAAGGCAAAGAGATAGGAGAATCAGGAAGAATAGTCCAACTTCTTTGAAATATAGACTAAGGGAAAAGGCCTACTATGAGATGAGTAAGTAGAATGAAGCCAGTTTGTGAAGAGCCTTGAATATCAGAACCAAAAGTTCAAACTTTATTCAATAAGCATTCAAACATTTTTATCTGATAAGAGTGATAGGCTAGGAATAGGAATAGGCTTGGACAGCAATGAAGAGGACAAATTAAAGAAGGGATGTAGTAGAAGCAAGAAGTCCTATTGAAGATTACTAGAATAACTGAAGTTAAAAGATATTGATTTGATATAATAACCAGAGCAGAAAAGAAAGGACAACCATGAGAAATGATATGGAGGTAGAATCAAAAGAACTTCAAAAGTGATTTATCCAATTAAAAAACAAGCAAACAAACAAACAAAAACAACTCAACATTTATTAGGGAAATGGAAGGAGGAGTAAATGTTTATCAAGTGCTGGGTATTGTGCTGTGCTGTTTACAAATATTGTCACATTTAATCCTCATAACAACCCTGTGGGATGCTATAATTATCTACTGCTATATAGTTGAGGTTACTGAGACAAAGAGAGGTTAAGTGACTTGCTAGTAAGTATTTGAAGTCATATCTGAATTCAGATCTTCTGATTCCAGCCCCAAAACTCTACCCAAGTATCACTAGCTGCCTTAGAGCATAAGTGAGGAATCCAACATGTACAAAAGTAAGCAAATACAAAGTAGATGCAAAGTAATTTCAAGAGGGAGAGAGTACCAATAATTAAATGAGTGAGTAGAGATCAGGAAAGGTGGGATGGTGGTGGCAAATGAGAGCCACTTTGAAGGAAACTAGGGATTCTGATAGAAACAAGTAAGGGAGAAGTATATTCCAGATATTGGACACCACTTATGCAAAGGCCAAAAGTGAGAGAGAAGTATACGTATACCACAAACAGTTGAAGATAAATTCATGTGCAGTTAAGAATGAAGAATGTGTAAATGAATCAACAGACATTTATTAAATGCATACTTCATACCAATCATTGTACTACCCACTAATGATACAAAATTGAAATTGCTGCTGTCCTTCACTGATGGGGCCAATGATGCTAGCTGGATCCAAAACATCTTAATGTTATTTTATATAATTTCAGATGTAACCTCATTACAATATTTTCTTCCCTGGTTGATCATCACATTCCCTACAACCAATATGCTAAACTTTCTCTTTTCTTCCTCTGCCCCCCAGAAGTTGGTCTCAACTAATTTTCTGAAAGAGGACATCAAATATGAACTTCTACTTCTTATCTTCCCCTATTAATGAGGAATCTCGGCTAGATGACCTCTAAGGTCTTTTCCAGTTCCAGATTTATAATCTTCTATATGTTAGAATCCTTAAGGCAGTGAGGTGGCAGAGTGGCTAGAACTGGGTCTGGAGTCAGGAAATCTGAGTTCCATTTCAGCTTCAGACATTTATGAGGTGTGTGGCCCTGGACAAATCACTTCGTCCCTGTCTACCTTAGTTTCCTCAACTGTAAAAAGGAAAAAAACAGCTTCTACCTGGAAGGATAGTTGTTAGGATCAAATGAGGTAATATTTGTAAAGTGCTTAGTACAGTACTTGGCACACAATAGGGATTATGTAAATGCTTATCCCTTTCTCTTTCCCTTTCTCTCATGACTTCTTCTCTCTTCAATTCCAAATTCTGGTGAAGAGGTAGTTCTGCTTCCCCCTTTATATCAGATTCTCCAAAACATCTTAATCTCTCCTTATCTATTGTTTTTCTCTCTGTGTCTTTAAGTATGTGGAGAGTTTTCATGATGAAAACAAACCAACCTCCTTCCCCCAACTCCTTAACTAGAAATTGTTATCCTCTATCTCTCCTAGAAAAAGCCTTTTATATTTGTCCATTTCCTCAACTTCAACTAATTTTTCAACTCCTGGAAATCTGGTTTCCAGTCACAGCTCTTGCTTTTTCCGAGGTTACTAACAATCTTATAACTGATAAATCCTTATTCTTCTTACAACTTTTGACACTGTTGACCACTACTTCCTCTTGAATATTTTCTCTTTACTCAAGTTTCTTAATTGTCTCTTTTTGTTTTGATTTTGACTTGTTCTGAATCATCCTTCTCCTACTCTATTTCCTACTGTAGGTGGGTGGTCCTCAAGTCTCTGCCCAGGAGTCTGTTCTCTCTCTATTGTCTTTGTGATTTCATCAGGTATTATAGGTTTAATTATCATTTCTCTGTTAATTGCCAAATTTATATAATTGAATTTAATATTTTCTGAATTCCAGTCCTATTTTCCAAATTAAGTGCCTGCTTGCACACTCTCACTTTTTCAAACTCTACATTCCAAAATGAAACTTACTGTCTTTTCTTCTGAACTCTAGGTATACCCTGTCATACCTCCCTATTGTACTATCATCTTTCTACTCTTCCAGTTTTACAGGCTTCCTGATTCTCCCATCCTCTACTTTATCACCCACATACAATTAGTTGCCAAATCTTGGTGATTCTGTGTTCAAAATATTTCTTACATTTGTTTCCTTCCTTTACTTTCCATGATAATCATTATAGTTTGGGCCTTCATTGAACTAGTTTTCCAATTGACTTCCCTACTTTTAGTGTCTCTTTTCCATAATCTGTGCTCCAAAAAGCTAACCCAAAAGAATCTTCCTATAGAACTGGTCAGGTATTATGCATTCCTAGTTCAAGAAACTTCAGTGCCTCTTTATTACTTCTAACAAACAATTCAAATGTGAATATCTTATCTTGATATTTAAATCCTTTCCTAACTTGAGTCAAGCCTACCTTCCAAAATTTATTGCACAATATTCCCTGTGATACACTATACAATCCAATCAAATTGGCCTACTTGTTTTTTCACCACACTCAACATTCCATAACTCACCTCCATGTTTTTGAACTGGCTGTTCCACATGCTTGATAGGAAGCAAGCCAGGAGGATAAAGTGTCATAGAAGCCAAGGAAGAATATCAAAAAGGAGAAAGTAATCAACAGTTTTGAAAGTTACAAAAAGGTCAAGAAGGATGAGAACTGAAAAAAAGCAACTAGATTTAGCAATTAAGAAATTATTAGTTTCAGAAGAATGGTATATTTAGCAGCTAGGTTACAAGGAGCTCAAGAGTAAATGAAGGGAATAGAAAAAAGTTTAAATAATTTTAATTTTCTCATACTTATGAATGTGCATAGATAAACTTATCCATATCAAAGAAATCTGGTATACAATTAAGGAATTTTTTTCCTTCCCAAATTTCCTCCAGAAGGTTAATAAGATTTAATTGTAACATTCTAAACTTCAGGTTGAAAGATTTGTTAATGATTTTTCAAGGACCCATAAAATAAGTTTTGAATTTGAACATACTGTAATTTTTTTTTTTTAATAATAAAAAGTGACATATAAATTAACCTAAAAGTCACAGTAATAGAGGATTTTCTCTTCTTCCAAAAGCAAATTTTGCCGGGTAAACCTTTCTCACATGAAATATATATTTTATTTGTAATAAATTCTAGAGTTAAAAAAAAACACCTATATTTGGGTTCTGATACAATGTTCATTTTTATATTTTTTGATTCTGTATCCTGAATGTTTCATTAATGGCCTTTTGTACAAACAGGATTTTATTCTGAGATCAAGATAATGTTCAGTTCTCAAATGCCACAGTTTAGAATGACAGTTTGAGAGCAAAAAGAACCTTTGTTAATTTCTTTCCCTCTACAGTTATTAGAGAATGCTTAATTGCTGAAAAATGTAGGAATTTAAAAAAAAACATAGAAAGCAGACCTTATAATTAAAGGTCAAAGTATCCAATATTTCTATTACATCCTATTTTTGAAGAATTTCTGTCAACCACACTTACCAAGCCTTTGTGTGTATTCCGGGGAAACAATTAACATTCTTAAAAGTTCAGTAGACATATGAACAATACTCACTTGGAAACATTCATTCTATTTTAACTAACAGGAAACACTTCCAGTTTAAAATTAAGTTTACTTTTAATTAATAGTCTTTGGTAAATCAAGTAAATAAAACCAAAGTATTCTGAAACCAATTTAGCAATGTCTTGAAGTCCATTTTAATAATGTTATTTGTGAAGGGCTGTTAATTTTATTTTGGGAAAATAATATATCCAGCTTCAAAATATAATTTATTGTAATGTAGCTTTAGCTATATTTTTAAAATATAAAAGTTCTTTAAGCAACAAAGTAAATTGCAAAATTACAAATTGAAAGATTAAATTTGAGTTTCTCTACGATGGCATTCTCTGGAAAAAAAGGGAGTCAAATTAAGATAAATAAGGCAGTTCAAAATGGTATAAGGAGAAAGCTTAAACTCTTAGCTATTTTTGACTTAAGTCAAATTCCTCCTTTTCCATGAGGCCCTCCCTGACTATCTTCCTCCCCTCTTCCCACCACATATATACTCCAAAGCTCTTTTTCCTCAGAAATCTAAACTTAGCAATTATTATACTGAGGTTAGTGCTATTTTCATGATCATTCCTAACTCACCAATTACATTAGAAGCTACTTGAAGGCAGGAGCATGTCTTACAATTCTTGGCATGTCTCCACAATGTCTTGCATATTCATAAATATCTGTTGGTTAAATATATGTTATTAGATTGAAATTATTCTTTGTATGTTTATGTGTATATATATAATACTTTGCTCTGGTGATAGGTGGAAAACACTAACACACTGGCTTTTTTCTCACAAGTTTTCTAGAAAAAAAAGTACTTGATATGGAAGACAAACATACAATTCAGCTGCAATCAATAAAAGATGAAAAAGATCAGCTTCAAGTGTTAGTATCCAGACAAAATTCCATAATTGAGGAACTGGAAAAACAGTTAGTGACAGCGACGGCAAACAATTCAGTTCTTCAAAAGCAGCAACATGATCTGATGGAAACAGTTCACAGCTTGCTAACTATGATAACAGCACCAAACTGTAAGTGCCATTACTAAAGGCTTTGACATTTCATTAGTCATTAATCACTGATGCTCTCAGCTTGTTAAAATAAAACAAGGCTCATCTTTCCAACAAACATCTTTCTCTACTTGTTGGATCATAAATACTAGAATTCAATATTGGACCATAAAGAACATACATAAGATACACACACACACACACACACACACACACACACACACACAAATTTATGTGTGTGTGTTTGGAACCTTACTATAAAACTTTACCCATAGGGTAGTGCTACAGATGATACTGCTTTTAACAAGTACCCTGTTATAAATAATACTCCTTAAAGGCAATTCAAGATGGACCCACCTTGTACTTAATTCTCTTCCATATTTAAAAGGATATTATAGTACTTAATATCCCATGGAAGTTAATTATGAGGTATCATCAATATAACAAGCTGATGATGAATGACAGTTGTCAAAAATATTTTTTGAGGTTCACATGAAAAATAGTTTTTTAAATATGTAACTTTTTAAAAACATTAAAAAGCAGCAACATATTCATTCCTTCTGTTATTGAAACAATTGCTTTTCATTTCAAGTGTTGATATATAACTAAGGCTAAGAATATCTAACTGTTGGAGAAAATAATTTATCTTACCATATGCCTCCTAACTGTTCTCATTTAATTTTTTTTTTCAGCCAAGAATTCCTTTGTGGCTAAAGAAGAGCAAATCATTTTTAGAGACTGTGCTGAGGCTTTCAGAGCAGGCCTTACCACTAATGGTATCTACACATTAACTTTTCCTAATTCTACTGATGAGGTCAAGGTAAACTACTTTTCTTCTTATCCCCATTTTAACTCACCTAGTTTTAAATAGTCAAATTTAGAAGCAATACAACCCCTACAATATGATAACCTAACATGACCTGCAACTTTCTCTAACCTCAAATCTCACCTGGCTTCCTTATTGTGCAAAGCTAACTTCATAAGTTGGGACAATTAATTAAGAAACATTGTGTGCTAAACTTATCATGTCAAATAATGGTGTTTTAAAAGTAAGATTTATTGATTACTTTTATTTCTACATTCCATTCATTTCTGCAGATAATGCTACCACATACATACTTTTGGCAAAGTACTAAGCTATGCTGTTACAAAGATTAAACAGTACATAATCTGTGTCCTCAAAACCTCACAATCTATCAGAAGGACATCACAGGCATACAAATAACCATAATACAAAATGATATGAAAGAAGTGCATAAGGAATATATAAAAGCTGTTCTGGGAAGGAAGGGATCACCACTGGGAGACTTAGGAAAGACTTCATGGTAATATTTGAGCTTGGTATTAACAGATGAAGATGAACAGTTGAAGATGGAGGGAGAATGGCAAAGCAGTACATATGTTGGATAAATGCACCAAATCTTTGGATGATATGTTGGAGCTGATTATTGCATGATCTTTTTTGACAACTTTTAAAAGTTGAATCCCTATATTTGTTCTAGACTTCCAATTGTGCTTTTTTCCTATATCTCCCAGACTTTAAAGGTCTCTATTATCTATATTATCAATCTAGCCATCAAGAAACATTTATTAAATGTTCACTCTGTGCCAGATACTATGTTTAGCAATGGAAATAAAAAGAGGGGTAAATAATAGTCCTTTTCCTCAGGGAGTTCAACAGCAGAGGGTTGGGACTGGGATCATGAGTAAGAGGCAACTCTAGGATGAGGAAACTCAGGAATGTATTCATTTTAGCTCTATTGTCTAATTCTTTCTTGAATCCAAGAGAAGAAATATTTATTTCCATTTTCATTTCTCAACTGAATTTTAGAGTGCATGGATCAGAACATGTTTTTAAAATTAATTTATGTATATGGGCAAATTAAAAAAAAAAGATTTATTTGAACATTGTCATCTTGGCTTATGCAGTATTTACTTTAAAAAGCCATGATTGAGGCTAATAATTCAACCTCCAACCCCATTCTCTTAAGGTTTGCTATTCTAAGTAGTATTTTAATGAGTTATCAACTAAAGTGCTGATATCAGAGTTCAAAGCCTGAAGAAATTTTGCTGAGAGCCTCCATATTTTCTGTTAGAATAGAGTATACCATGCAAAAAATATAGTGCACAATAGTACTTTTTGCTTTAGATGGGACCATATTTGCAAATAATTGAGCCACCCTTAGATCCTTAATATTTATATAACACTTCAATTTTTATGTAATTTCATTTTATCTTATCAGACACATAGAGACCAAATTAAAAGAGTTCAAAAAGTTCAAAAAGCCCATTGCTTTTGCCCCTTGTGTTTGTTCAAGAACTCAAGGGCATTCAATAGCAAGCTTAGCAGAAGCATTCTTGCCCAAACTTAGAAGAGTCACCAAGTACTCTATTAGGCTACATATTTGTCATTCTTAATGATGTCTCTCATTAAAGAACAAATAGTGGACCAGACATGAGAATTAACTGATCACTTTGGGAAAATGTGCTAACTCAGATTCTATCTGAAAAGACAGAAAGAAAAAAAAGTCCCTCAAATATTATCATCTTATTTAAGTTTAATACAATGGAGCAATGACTTAAGTTGCAAGACATGTTTATAGTTAATGTGTGAAAAATTCTATGGGTAGCAAATACGTAGATAGGTAGTTGCAGTAGGAGCTTACATTGGTGGGAGATTTTTCTTTTAACTGCAAATTGTTGGGATAGGAACACAGGACAGTGTTAACAGAAAGTTATGGGGGTGGAAGATAAATTTACCCTCACATATATGATTACATATGTGATATAGCAGAAAGAAAATAGCTACTTTCAAAGTCTAGCTATGAAAGACTACGAGCAAGTCTTTTAACTTCTTTATCCATAAGTTGTAGAATAACCATAAATCCTAATGTCAGCCTATGTATTTCATTCAATCTCTGAATGATAGGTTCTAATTAAATATAAATATTTGTAAGAAGATGAATTTGTTATAGCAGTGAAAGATTTTCATTTGTTAAAATAAAGAAATTGGACTAGATGATCCCTAGAATTCCTTCCAATTCTAAATCTTGTGATTCTAAGGAACACTTACACTTTAGTTTGTAATATTTATACAAATTTCTACACAAAAGAGAATTCTACAGTCATGTATATCCCAGGAATGGCTGCTCATGGGTCCAGCAGTCTCCTTATTTGTCAGAAATACGGTGTCCCCAGTTACTAGGATAATCACATTGAATTCATGTCTATTTTTGTTTCTCAATTAATTGTTTACAGCTGATGCATAAAAATTAACTCAAGCATGATTTTCTAAAAGAAAATCCAAGCTTTATTTCTACTATTAGCAGGGATACCAGATCCTTGAACCATGCAACAGAATGTTAATCAAATGCATTAAGTACCCTCAGATTTGTTGTAATCCAAGAAGCTAATGCCTTTATTGGCACTATCTTGAGGCCTCCTGCATTTCTGATCCAGATAAAATCTACTGAACTGTTTCCACTTAATGCAGCTATTCCTTCTGGCTATGCAAACTATTTTATTTGAAAATTTTTCCTGTGAAACTTATATAACCAATTAACTGTAACTTTTATAATCTATTTTTTGTAAACCCCTCTTTAAAAAATAAATCTGTCCAAGTCATGATAGTCATCATAAAACAAAACAAAACAAAAAAGTTTTCACAGTTCTAGAACTAAATGGAGCTAAAAACAATATATATTTATTTAGATTTTTTTTTTTGTCACTTTCATGGATACCATGATCCTCCTGGACCACCAGGATAGCATCTTGTTATTATCTTCAATTTCTCATTCTCATTTAAGCCATGTATGCAATCCTTTGTGAGTCTTAACTGTCTACCCACATAACACTTCTCCTAGTGCTCTCTTTTTATACAGACCCCACTTTGGTTCAGAACTTCATCTTCTTTCAACTAGTCTCACTGCCTGAAGTTTCTACTTACTCTAATCAGCTACCAAAGTGATCTTCCTGAAGTATAAGTCTTACCGTGTGATCACCTGCTCAAAAAACTCCAAAGCCTTCCTATTACCTTGAGAATCAAATAAAAACTCTTCAGCTTGACTTTTAAAGCTCTTTATAATCTGGCCCCTTTTGGTCCTTTGTTCTATTCCATAGACTCTATCATCCAGCTATGTGGTCAGTTAGTCAATTACGGATATTCTGTTTGCCAGGCACTGTACTGAGCTCCGTGATTATATTGAAAGGAAAAGACAATCCAAGTCCACAGATATATAACAGATAAACTGGAGATAGGCAAGAAGGAAAGAACTAGAATTAGAGGGCACCAGGAAAGACTTCTTGTAGAAGGTGGGATTTGGGCTGGGACATCAAGAAAGCTTGGGAATCCAGGAGGCAGAGATGAACAAGGAGAGCATTCCAGAAATGGAGAAAAGAATGAAAATACCCCAAATCTGAATACCTGTCTTGGTGAGCAACAGCAAGGAGGCCAGTGTCCCTGGATCACAAAGTACATGGGGAGGGGGACAGGTTGTGAAGGGCTTCGAATAACAAACAGAAGTCTTTACATTTGATCCTGGAGGTGAACGATAGGGAGTCACTGGAGTTTTTTGAGTGGGGAATGGTGGTGATGATGACATGAGCAGAACTGTATATTAAGAAGATTAATTTGACAGCTGAGTGGAAAATAGACTAGAGTGGGAAGACTCTTGAGAGAGGGAGACCACCAAACAGGCTAAAACAGTAGGCCAAGGCATGAGGTGTAAGGAGCAACTCCAGAATGGTGACAATATCAGATCGGAGGAGTGAGGGAGAATATAAAAAATATAAAAGAAGGTAAAATTGATCGGACTTGGCAACAGACTAGATATGGGGAGTGATCTACTTGCTATTATTCTTCATATAAATCTATTCATCTCCCATTTCTGGGTCTTTTCACAATCTGTCTTTTATGCCTGGACTGTTATTCCTTTTCATTTTTGCTTCTTAGTTTCCCTCAAAACTCAAATTATATTTCCTGCTCTAGCTTTCCCAGCTAAGGTTATTTTCCATTTATTCTGTTTGTAGTGAGGTGGCACAGTGGATACAGGGCAGGGCCCACAGTAAGGACTCATCTTTCCAAGTTCAAATCTAGCCTCAGACAATTGTTAATTGTGTGATCCTACTCAGTCTTTTAACTTTGCTTGCCCTAGCTTCTTCATCTATAAAAAGAGCTACATAAGGAAATGGCAAACCCATTCCAGTATCTTTGCCAAGAAAACCCAAAGAGTCTGATATGATTGAAATGGCTGAACATCATCTCTGTTTGCACTTTGTATGTGCTGTTATTTACATTTTTTTATTTTATGTGTCTCCCTCCCTCTACTTGAGGGCAGGGGATGTTTTTGCCATTCCTTGCATCTCTATTTTAGTGTAGTAAAGTCCTTAGCATATAATAAGTGTTTAATAAATGCTCAATGACTGACTTTAAGACAATCATAAGATACACATTGCATTTGTCTTCAAAGAGATATAAATGTCATGCTGTAGGTTAATGGGATACGTACAAATAACTATTATGAATGATATTTGAAATTGAGTAATTTATAAATCATGAGAATCTTTTTCTTTAACTCTGTTCTTTATAACAAAATGATTTTCATTAAATAAATGAATGAATGTATAAAATTCAAATTTAAAGCCATTAAAAATATAAACTAAAAAAAGAATACTTGTAAATGTTTCTGAATCTTAATTTTAATGTACACTACTTTGTATGTTATTGGGAAATTATCTTATATTCTGGAAAATTTTTTCTTTTTTTATTATTGAAAACTACTTAATCATTTTCAGAACTTTGTAATTTCATAATAAAATAACTGAGTTGAAATTGAGTGTGCATGTTTATACCATAAAATAATTTTTCATATTTAGAATAAATCTTGAAATGCACTGAAGTATTTTAAAAGTAGAAATAAGAGAATAAATAAGGATATATCATGGAGAAATATATCATAAGATATATCATTAGAGAGAAAAGAGCATAAGGTGAAAAGTGAACTGTTAGTAAGTATTTTACTGGGAACAAAGTACCCAAAATACTGAATCCAGGGTCTGAGGAACAGAAGTTACAGAAGGATGTACTAGTGAACTTAAAAAACAACCTGATCCTACTCATATTCTTGAACTAGAGACAATGATTTATATTCCATAAAGAATTCCATAGTTGGAGGTTTCAGGGCAAGACAATAAATTCCTGCCACAGAACTTTGGGAACCCTGAAGTGGAGACAAATCCCTTTCTATACATTTTAAAGAGATCAGTAAAGATCAAGAATTGTACTTTCATGTCCAAAGAATCTCTAATATGTGAAGAAAGAACTAGACATTCCTCCAGCTATTCTGAACATTGGTTCAAGAAGGCAGGTGGGGCCAGGATATCTGAAGATCTGTAATGTTTTCTACTCTTTTTCACAGTCATCAAGACCTTATTCTCTTTGTACCCTAGAACAGCTTCTCAGCATAAATTTTTTATTTAACTAAGGTAGCTATTCCTTCCACTCCACTTCAAAAACAATTATTAATAAAAGTCAGGGAACTATGTAGGTCTTTAAATCTGTATTATTGCATAAAATAAGTCTACATTTCCTGTTGGCAGGCATATTGTGACATGGAAACAAGTGGAGGTGGATGGACAGTTATTCAGAGGCGAGAAGATGGCAGCACTGATTTTCAGCGAACTTGGAAAGAATATAAAATGGTATGCACAATGCTAAGGTTCAGCTTATCTTAAATTATATATTTTTAATGAAAACCAATTTTTTTTCAAAATCTACATATCTTAGGGAAGAGAACTTATCCCAAATTACCAAACATTTCTTTGCCCTTGGGGGGGGGGGAAGGTTGCACTCATTCTTTGGTTTTCTGATTAAATATGTCTCTAAATCAAAGAAAACTAATGAAAACATAGCTAAATAGAGAGTAGCACATGGAAAGTTTGTTTAAAAGGAAGGTTCACTAATTTTTTTTAAAGTAAACTATTTCATGAGTCTTTACATTTATAATCTGCATGGAATTACTTATTTTTATTTCTTCAGCCAATTGCCCCTCTCTAATAATTTTTATGCTACCAGTTTATTTGTAATGCTTCTATTCCATAAAGTTGTCCCCTTCTATTCTGTAAATTTGTCTCTGGTGAAATCTATTTTCTGTGTTACAGACCCTGAATCTAAATAATTTCTGTAGAAAGATTCAGTGATTACAACTTAAATTGACAGACTGTTAATTTCAAACAATAAAGGAAAACAAAGTAAGTAATTTAAAAATTAAATTACAGGGATTTGGTGATCCTGCTGGAGAATATTGGCTAGGAAATGAGCTTGTTTCCCAATTGACTAATCAACAACGCTATGTGCTTAAAATACATCTTAAAGACTGGGAAGGAAATGAGGCGTATTCATTATATGAACATTTCTATCTTTCAAGTGAAGAACTCAACTATAGGTAAGTATATTGAATATAAATAAAGAATTTTATAAAATGTTGGATCAACTTTAAAAATTTCTTATAAATGATGCTCATTAAATATTCAAGACTATTAAAAAAAAGCAAACTAAAAAAAAACTAATGGAAATAGGAAAATACCTGTTAGACTTTTATTTGGTCATTAATTTACTATATAAATTAATAAGGTAGAACGTACTTACATTTTATTTGCTGATAGGTTTCAAAATTAAAAAGACTGGACCTAAAAGAATTGGATAGAATGCTTGTAGTCAAGAAGACCTGAGTTAAAATATAGCCTTGGACACTTATGATGAAATGTGTGACTCTGGGCATAGTCACTTAATCATTGTCTACCTCAGTTTCCTCAACTATAAAATAGGGATAATAATATACCTACTTCCTAGGGTTGTTGTAAGGATTAAATAAGATAATATTTGTAAAGTGCTTGCTCAGTAGTTGCCATATAATAATCCTTAGTACATTCTTTTTTCTCTCCTTTAACCTTCCTTCCTTTCCCTCTCTTCTTCCTCTCTTTCTTCCTTCCTTCCTTTCCTTCCTTCTTTCCCCTTTCCTTCTCCTCCTCAGGCTTTACAGATAGAGAAACAGTTTCATAATGGTGAAGTAATTTGTTCAGCATCTCCTAGAAAGTAAAATATCAATACTAAGATTTGAACCTAGGGTACTTTGGCTCCAAAGCCAATTCATTTTCCACCTCAATATACTGCTTTATTCTGTTCTTAGTTATCAATGTTTACTTCTTATCATATCATAATGGCAGTAAATCTATAAACCAATATCTCTTTTTGTCCCTAAATCCAAATTCTTTTGAGATGAGTCCATTTTCTTCCTTTATTTTATCTAAAAACCACAGAAATTTCATCTCCATAAAAGCCTTTTCTTTACACTTCATCCCTTTTAAGATAATTTTGTCATAATGACAGAATATTAGAAAATTAATGCAACTTTAATATCTTTACCTTCAGAAGCTCTAAAACAAATATAATTTTGAGATTACCTATGGATTGGCTGAATAACAATGTTACTTGGAGGGGCCATTAAAACTATATAATGTTATTCTTGTGGAAGCCCAGAACAAGCTATCAGTTTTTTAAACAATGAATTGTTGTTCAGTCATTTCAGACTCTTTGTATCTCCATTTAGAGTTTTTTTGGGCAAAGACACTAGAGTGGTTTCCATTTCCATCTTCTGATAATTTTACAGATGAATAAACAGAGGTAAACAGGATTAAATGACTTTTCTAGGTCACACAGCTAATAAGTACCTGAGACCGGACTTGAACTCAGGAAAATAAGCCTTCCTTATCCAGGTCAAGCACTCTATACACCCTGCTACCTAGCTTCTCATGAACAATTTGGATTTATATCATGTAAAATGCTCATTCCCTTTTCCAATATATTGATGAGAATTAATATTACTGTTGTACCTTGTTATTTTCCTCACAACAATCTCATGATAGAAGTATTTAGAAGTATTTTTTTTTCAATAGATTGGGAAACTGAAACTCAAGAGAAGAGAATTGCTTATGGCCACACAATTAATAAAACACTGAGTTTAAGATATAAATCTAAATTTTCTAATTCCAAGTTCTATGCTATTTTTGTCACAGAAAAGTGCATGGGATACTTTTAATTAAGGAGCTAGAGATTCATGGTTTTTCAGTTGTAGGTAGAGCACACTGTACTAATTGCCTTGTACACACTTGGAGTCTCTTAAGTAGAATTCAAGTTCTCTTGTCTTTGGTGAATAGTTGTCAAGGATTTTTTATCAATAAGTTATAATTGTCAGTAAACAGGATGGAAGGAAATAAGAGAAGGAAGGAAACAAGCATTTCTTAAGTATTTATGTGTACTAAGTTGTGCTAAGGATGCATAATCTTGTGAGCTTTTTGAGAACAAGAATGTTTCATTTTTTGTATCTGCATCTCTATCACAGAGCAAAGTACCTGACATATTATTGATAACCAATCAAGACCGGCTGATGGAATCACACACACACACACACACACACACACACACACACACACACACACACAAAACCCAAAGAAAATATAAATAATGAGATGATCTAGTGTGTTCCCAGGAAAATTGTAAAGCACTTGAAAGTAACAGTTATCACAGAATTTAGTGAATGAGAAAGCCAAACAAACACAAACATATAAAAGAAGAGCTAGAAATTAAGATACACAGGGTACATAAAGGTGTGCTTATTTCTGAAGAAAAGAAAATAAAAGATATTAGAGATCCTGGAGGTAGTAAAATTATTGGATTCCTATATAGAGAATTTGAGAAGGTACAATAATGTAGGATTTTGAGATAAAACAGGGAAAAGAATTGCCTGGTAGAATTTAATAAGGGGAGAATTTCAGAAAAAAAGAGTAGAGAGAATGGCTCAAGAGTCAGTAAAATATAGGATCCAATGTGGGAGGAAATGTTTGAGATTTGTTTATGTAATACAAATAAAGAAGAGCCAGTGTAGTTTCATACCGTGCTAGACTCAGGAAGAAGTGGGTGAAACTTCTGTGCTTAATATGTCCTATCTTTAGGATCTTAGCAAATTATTTAATTTCTCAGTGTTCTAGAGCAACTTTCTTCTAAGTTGCTGATATACATCAATGGAAAGCATTTCCCCATTGAATATTCCCCATGTTAATGAAATTATAGGTTGAACTAGCCCTTATACATAAAAAAGGGAAAATTCTCAGTGCCCAGTACATAATGGGTATTTACCTATAACCTATAAATATTAAACTGAAGTATGTGAAATCAGGAAAATGTGTCCAGAGGAAGCAAATGCATTGCTTAACATGATAAGACTCATTATTAAATTTCAGGATAAGTGGTCAGAAACAATTATTTTCAGTAGGGAAATATAAAACTTATATCAAAAATTTTCTAGAACCTCTATATACCCATCACTCATTATTCCCTGACACATCTTTCACATTTAATGGAAAGACCAAATCAAAGCAGGTACGGAAATAAGCTGAATTTTCAGAACAAACATTCTAAGATCATGGTAGACTTGACTAGTTGGCTAAGCTCCAAATTTTTCCCTTGTTTTTTTCAGCTAAAAAAAATCTGTACAATTGTTAGTGTAGTGCACCTTGTAACCTTATAACTTAAATGTGCAATTCAGTTTCAAAAACAGAGCATTTGAACTGTTAATAAGAAGTTCCTCAAAAAAATGACAGTGAAGAGCCTTCTATTATTTTTTTAGAGGGACTGATGATTGGGGGGGAGGAAGAAGGGGGAAAGGTCCTTTAATATTACCCTAGCCTCATATTTACTCTAACATGGTTCAAAACTTCACTGAATTTTAAGTTATAAATAGTATACCATTGTTTCAACTCCAAGTTAAATATGTTTTTCATCTGGAAGCACTTAGAATCTACAGCAGTGCACTTCTTTAAAAAACACACACACACACACATACAAAAATTAAAGAATTAGAATGTTTATAGAGGAACCACTGATAAATGGGTCATTACCTCTGCTCACTGACATTATTAAAATGTAATTATTCTACACAAAGTTGTAAATAGATACTTCCTTTTGACATTCAATCAATGTTTCAATGAGCCATAAAAAGTAACAGTTTAAAACCTGGTTTAATTTACTTGGCTATTAGAATGAGATATTATATATTTTAAGAAATTGTCATTGTGTTAAGTTATGCCAGTGCTTAAGATGAAATTTGTTGTGGCTAAAAGAGAGTTTTCTTTTGTATAACTGCAAAAGAACAAAGCAACAAAAGTATGGAATATCATTTTTTTCTTTTCCATTTGTCTCAAAATGAAACATCCATTTTGTCAGAATAAATAAGTTTACAGGAAGGGATATTATTCTTATTGATAATGAAGAAAAAATTTGTGCACAAATCCTCAAATTTAACCAAAATGCATATAAAATCTGAGATATGATCAATGCTTGCATCAACTATTTTTTAACACCCTCGAATATGCAATTTAAACCAGTTTCAAGAAACTTCTGAGATTCAGAAGTGATCAACTAAAATTTACAGATCATATTCCATGTAGGAATTAAAATTGTATAGTCTTTATAAGAGTTGCTAAAGTACAACAGACCCCTTCTTTGCTTTGTTTTGTTTTCCTTTTGGGCAGGTTTAATAGGTTTAATGAATACCTAAAATGCTAAAAATTATACAAAAGAGAAGAGGAAAAAAAAAAGTATAGTTAATCTCAGTGTTCCCAGTGATTAATCAAGAATTGAATGGGTGAAAAAGGAAAAAAGAATTTAACAATCAGAAAAAACCAACAATTCACCTGTTTTGAAAACTAAAAGAAAATGACTTTTCTTATTCTGTGAAGCAGGCATGCAAATAGAAAAATTAAAAAATGGTTGGGGAAAAAAATCAGGAACTCCTGACAAAAATCAATCCTACTTGTTTGAAACAAACAGGATAATATGGTGATTCAGAAATTTGGCTACTGATCTATTTGTGAAGCTACCAGTAGTATTTTAGTATTGAAGAAAAATACAATAACCATATTTACTATATCAACTATGTTATTTGTTGAGCAGCAGTGTAACTTAGTGGAAAGAGTAATGAACTTGGATCTAGGAAGATCTACATTCAAAATTTTTCTCACATACTTGCTAGCTGTGTGACTCTGGGCAAGTCATCTAGCTTCTGACTGGCTTCATATGTAAATCAAGAATATTAACAGCATTTACCTCCAGGGGTTGCTGTGGGGATCTAATGACATTATGTATGTAATGAATTATCAATGTCATGTTATTGTTAATATGATCATCTCTTCTAACTTGACCTTCAGCAAGGTTTTTAGAAATTTTAGTCTGATTTTGTAACATGCTACTCATGAATTTCATCATGTATTTAAATGTCCAATTCTGTTTCAGAAACAGAGCATTTGAACTATTAATAAGAAGCTCCTCAAAAAACTCTCTTAAATTTCATCAGTACTTTAAATGAACATAAGTTTTGTCTATTCCATCAGTAATGTTAAAAATGAATTTCAAGACCCCTCTAGATATTTGTAATGTTTCTGTACTTACTGAAAACCACAATTATGAAAAGCATTTAAAAATCATTTATAACTTTCATCAATATATTATTTTGAAACTTGTTTTTACTATAACAGTTTGCTGGGGCTAAAGAGTGAGTCATAGAGGTATGGCACTATTCTATAGAAGTTTATACCTAAATAAAAGATTGATTCAGTATAAAGCACACTGAAACTTCTGAGTCAAATGAGACTTGGCTTTGAGTTCTGCCTCTGACGTATTTTTTGGGCAAATCAATTTAATCTTCAGTTTATTCTTAAATTGGGGGTAAAAATAAACAATGACTTCAGAGGTACTTAGCTCTTTTTTTTTTTTTTTTATGCCATGGGAGCCTTTGGTAAAGCCCAAGGATTCCTTTCTGGAATAATATTTTTAAATGTATAAAATAAAATAAGTATAAAAGAAACCAATTATATTGAAATAGAATGTTTTTTTTTCTTTCTCTATCTCCTTCCTCCCTTCTTTCCCCTTCCCCCCCTTTTCTCCTCATATATGTATATTTTATATATGTATATATGTACATATATACACACACACGTGTGTGTGTGTGTGTGTGTATAATCTAAGTCAAGGGTAAATTTATTTGTGAGGAAAAGAGTAATTAGGGAATCCTCTACTAAGATAAAATCATATTATTTTAGAGCTAGATAAGTCTGAGGATTTACCTTATTTATCAACACCAAGTCTTATCTTGAAATTATACATGATCTTAAACCATGAAAAACAGGCAGAACATCTATCTGTTTCCCAATCAGATAAATAAGAGCTTAGAACTAACTATCTAATCTCTAAGGTCTTTCTTGACTCAATGTCTTATGATATTGCCTATGGAATATTATTTACTTCAAGGATACAGAATTTCATTGGTATGGGTACTTCCTCATTGTCAAAGATCACTATCCCTTGGTACTTTAATATATGATATAAACTATTACATATCTTCCCCAAAATTTGTATCTTGCTATCTATGTTATTAATATAAATGTTACTTGATACTGAGTTGAGAAACTGTTAGAGAGTTCTCTTGTTCACTCAGCCAGTCACTTCATCTCCTTTGGACAAGATGAGATCTTCTTTATCATCTTTCTTTCTTCTGTTTATCCGAAACACTAGGAAAATGTACTTGAAGGACATATGTATTCCTCGTTGATTTAAATGCAAGGAAACACCACAAGTTTCGCTTTTACCTTAGACCTTGCTGATAAGTTGGTTCCTGTTTATGCTACTGCAAAATATTTTGAACACAGTGTATATCAGTACTTGGACAGAACACAACTTCTGTTGACCAGGATTTTCATTGTGAAACACTTTTCCACAACTGGACATTAACAAGTTAGCTTCTGTTTGGTTGTTTTTCTTTCTGCTCCAGGATTCACCTTAAAGGACTTACTGGGACAGCGGGCAAAATAAGCAGCATAAGCCAACCAGGAAATGATTTTAGCACAAAGGATGCAGACAATGACAAATGTATTTGCAAATGTTCACAAATGCTAACAGGAGGTAGGAATGAATTTGTGTTCCTCAGTCTTCCTATTTTTATTGGCAAGGATGAGTATCATAGAGTTAATTTTGAATTTCCAAAGTATGACTACTGACAAAGTCCAAACCTCATAACTGGAGGTGTTTCAATGACAGGTAAAATTTGCTTTTCATTATTTTAGGTTCCTGAATTACAAGCTAAAATTCTTTGTAAAACTTTTATATCTTAAAACATGTATGTTAAGACCAACAGCTGAGAAACTGGCAAAGAGAAGTGACATCTGATATAAGGAAGATCTTTTCTGACTTTGTGCATATTCCTAAGATATAGAGTTCTTACAAAAAGGGAAAGAAAAAGAGAAAAAAGGTAGAGATGAAAATCTTCAAAATATCTACCTAGAAATAAAGCTATAATTCAGTAATGTAAGAAGCAGCATGATGTAGTAGGAAAAGACCTGGAAACTTGGGTTCAAATCACAGCATACCTCAAGGTACCTTGGAAAGAATACTGGCTCTTGAAGAGAGAAAACCTGGATGGTTACTTACAACCTCTAGAAAAGTCATTTATTTACCCTAGATTTGTTTCCTCATTTATATTGAGGGGATTAAACTAGATGGCATTTGAGATCACTTTCAGGCCTAAATCCATGATCTAAATCCTGTCCCTAAAATTAGCTCTGTAACTATGACTAAATCAATTATACTCAATAGGCCATAGTTTCTTCTATAAAATGGGAATCAGAATAGCCATAGTATTTACTTTGCCAGTTTCTTGTATCAAATGAGATAATATATATAAGTGATACAAATACCAGCTATTATTTGAATAGAAGGGTTTCCTAATTCTCTCCAAGAAATTCCTTACATTTAAAAATCAAATATCATCTGATCAATTCTGATGGACATGGTTCTCTTCAATAATGAGATGTTTCAAACCAGTTCCAGTTGTTCAGTGATGAGGAGAGTCATGTGCATCCAGGGAGAGGCCTGTGGAATCTGAGTCTGGACCAGAACATAGCATTTTCATATTCTCTATTGATGTTTGCTTACATTATCTTTTCCTTCTCAGGTTTTTTATTTTTATTTTTTTCCCTTCCCTATACAGCAAGATAACTGTATAAATATATATACACATATTCTATCTGTCAAATATGTTTACATAATTAACATGTATTAGACTTCCTGCCATCTAGGGGTGGGGGTAGGGAGTAGGAGGGAAAAATCTGTAACAGAAAGCTTTTCAAGGGTCAATGTCGAAAAATTACTTATGCATATTGTTTGCAAATAAAAAGCTTTAATAAAAAATCAAATATCATCAATAACTATAATAGCAACAAGATATTTTTATAATAATATATGATTACAAAGCATTTCCATATTTATTATGTCATTTTCTAGCAATAGTCCTATGTGGTGGACAGAACAAATATTATTGATGCCATTTTGCTGAAGAGAAAAATTGAAGCTCACAAGTCAGGTGACTTGCCCAATACACACAGTTAAGAAAAAGCAGAGGTACAGAAGTAGCTAGATGACGCAGTAGATAGAGTCTAGAGGACCTGAGTTCAAATCTGGTCTTAGACATTTAACACTTACTGGCTATGTGACCCTGGGCAAGTTACTTAACTTCAAATGCCTCATCAATGGGTGGAAAAAGCAGTGGTAGAACACTAACCTAGATCTTAAGAATTCAAGAATTCCACTAAATCAGTCTACATTCTCAATTCACAATTTCTTTTAAATGCCTTGTTAATTAGTTCTTTTGTGGGAAAATCAAAAGCATCCAACAAAATGAAAAAAGATAACTTTTAAAGTGCACAGTGATTATTAGATAATAACTTGACTGATATGGATTGTTATGTTTTCACTATTATCCTTGCTCGATACCTTCCATTCTAAGTTTTTTTTTTTTTTTTTAAGGAAAATAAATGACTTATTTATAAACAAAAATAACTTTAATAAGGGCCACTTAAGCTATTCAAAGTTTTATTAACAAAACTACTAAGGTTTAAATGGTAGCTATTTCTTATTAGAAAACCTACTCTATTAGACCAGAAGTCTCAGAAATTGACAGCATTAACTTTTAGTTACTGTGACAAATAAAATCGACCAAAAATAATGTAGTAGATTTTTGTTAGTTCAGAGATGCCCAGGTCATGAAAAAATTTAAATGTAGTAATATCCTGAACCCCAGGTTTGAAGAAACAAAATTTGTAAGGTCTTATTTGCACTCAAATGGACCCTTATATTCTTTTAATTCAAAATACTAACTTAATTTCCTTTAGAAATAAATGCCAAAATGCTAGTAGATATGACCTCCAGACTTAATGACAAAGCAAAGAATAAGCAAATAAATTCTGACAGGTTTATAGCCCATGTCATTTCAGCTTCAATTTTTTTTCCCCTAGATATGACTAGACTTTGTAAAAATAATCAAATAATCAGTAATAATAGTTGTTTTGAAATAATGGTGAAGGAATAAGAGGAGGAGATTTGTTCTAAAATCACCTGTCTAGCTCCCAGAAGAATTAAAATTCCAGATTAATTACATTTCTAAAAGTAAGGGTCCTTAGTTTTTACTTGGTGAACAAGGTCATCCTTATTAATCATAATTACTCCAACAAAATATTCTATAATGCTGATAAAAATAAGCTTATTTTCATTCTACTTCTCCCATCCCAGCTTGGTCTGTACCATAATGATTCTTCTTTGAACTAAATGGAAGAGAAAAAAAGGAACAAAAGTATGTACACACATACATATATTATATACATATATGTTATGAGTTTATATATATATATGTAGGTGTATGCATCTTTTATTTGCCATTCCTATAATCTTAGCTCAGTTTTCTGTTTTAATATTTTCAGCCTACCCACACATTTTGAAATATTTAAGAATTAAGTATAAAAAAATATTAGTGCTTCTCCAAAAGAGAAAATATATTTTGTCACTTAACTGTCATTCAGCTGGCCTTAGAAAATGCTTATCTTTAAATCTGTATACACAACGCCTGTGTTTTATAGGCTTCTGAATCACATACATTAACTATTTCATTTTAAATCATTAATAATGCTATCAGACTATATGAATTTTGTTATAATTTAGGGGCCTGATAGAAGTAACAAATGATAGTAATGATAGCAGTGATAGTAGTAAGTGGTGGTGGTGATAGTAGTAGCAGTAGCAATAATATACATACATATCAGTAGAACATAAATTCTGATAAGACAAAATCTGTAAGGTCTTATTTGCATTCAATTGGAACCATATAGACTTTTAAATCAAAATACTAACTTAATTATACTTAGAAATAATATATGCCAAAATGCTAGTAGATGTGACCTCTGTACTTAATGACAAAACAAAGAATAAGCAAGTAAGAAAATCCAGTGCCATACCAATCAAAATGCCAAGAAATTACTTTATAGAGCTAGAAAAAATAATAGCAAATTTCATCTGGAAAAACAAAAAGTCACGAATTTCAAGGCAACTGATGAAAAAAAAAATGCAAAGAATGGTAGCCTTACTTGTACCAGATCTAAAACTATATAAAGCAGCAACCATCAAAACTATTTGGTACTGGCTAAGAAACAAGAGTAGCAGAACAGTGAAATAGGTTAGGTTTACAAAACACAGTAGCTGATAACAATAGTAATCTAGTATTTGATAAGCTCAAAGACATACCAAGCTGGATAGGTTTCAATTGTGAGGCTAGCAATAGCACTGATAAATAAAGTTCAGCATAATTAAGTTCAGAAAGGCTCATAATCAAGAGTATGACTCTAGGTGATAAATAATTGATAAATTTTATTAGAATTTAGGAAGACCATCTACTAAAGCATGGATTCTTAATCCTTTTTCTGTCATGGCACTTTGGCAGTCTAGTGAAACCTATGGATCCTTTCTTCTTTTCTTTTCTTTTTCTTTTTTTTTGCTGAGGCAATTGAGGTTAAGTGACTTGCCCAGGGTCACACAACTAGGAAGTGTTAAGTGTCTGAGACCAAATTTGAACTCAGGTCCTCCTAACTTCAGAGCTGGTGCTCTATCCACTGAACCACCTAGCTGCCCCAGATCCTTTCTTAGAATAATGTTTTTAAATAATTGAAGGAAATGTTAAATTTCAGTTAGAGAGTGATACAGAATATACAGAATACAGATATAATTTTTTCCATATTTAAATTCATGGACCTCCTGAAATGTATCTATAGACTCTTTTTTGGGGAAGGGGAGTAAATGAATTTCCATACCTGTATTGAGGTATAGAATAATTACAGTTTTCATCAATGAAATAAGTTTTCACATATTCATGAAATTACAGATCTTTGAAATTTATCTTAAAATTACTAATCTAGTTTTTCGTAACCCATACTCCTGCTTTTCCTTACACTTCCTTTTAATGGGAGTCTTAAGTTGAGATTGTAGCAGAACTCTTTTTATGCACATGATTGTTTGTATTCTATAAGTTTGGACAATTAGATAGCAAAGAAGGAAAACTTGTAAAATCAGATTTGTTAAGATATGCATTGTAATATATCTTAAAATCATAAAAAATCTCACTTCAAAATTGTGAAATGTATTTAAGATAAATATATTTAATAATTCCTAGATTAATTTAACATTTTCCCTTGTAAGAAACTTTTGGCTCTTAAAAGATATTTAATATGTCCTATTTCCTAATTTCTTTCTGTTTCCACTTTTGATAGGTTGGTGGTTTGATGCCTGTGGTCCTTCCAACTTAAATGGAATGTACTATCCACAGAGGCAGAACACAAACAAATTTAATGGCATTAAGTGGTACTACTGGAAAGGATCAGGATATTCTCTCAAAGCTACAACTATGATGATTCGACCGGCAGATTTCTGATTTTTTTTGACTTTCTCTGTGAATGACATCTTGTGAGACTTCATTTGCCCAGCATTTAAACACACAGCTGCATCATATCTTTTCTTCCACCTCAGAAAATATGCACTTGTGCGTCAAAGGATTTGAACCTCAACATTGTAATATTCATCACTTTAACCTATATTTTTTGACTAGTCCACACAAGACCTACAATATGAAATAAATGGAATGAAAATGATCTATTGGAAGGACTGTAGAAAATAAATTTATGTTCAAGAGATGTTCTAATAACATAAGGACTCTTCTCATTGGTGTTATGTGTGAGTTTATCAAATAAATAACTGGAACTGTGCAATATTCATAAATAACACAGCATCACTAACTTTAAACATAATGCTTTGTTATAGAATTCAATTACTCATAAACCTGAAATCCAGATTATTTTGTTTTATGCTGTTTGTAGATTGCGTAAATATCCATAGTTTCCTAATTTTGCATCATTCCCAGTATTAAAAAGATAAAACTGTCCTTTGTAAAATCCACCAAAAGCCACCACCACATGTATCCAGGGATTTCCTCAGAGTCAAATAGAAGATGACAATTAATACTTGGGGAAGAAGAAAATAAAATCTACATTTTTACTAGTCCACTTAGGAGCTTTGAATTTTATCATAGAAAAACAACATTTTTACACATGAGTTGTTGACTGCTTAATTTCAAACACATCAGATTTCATACTTCTTGGTCTTATATTTAAAATCTAGATCTTTGATATTTTTTGTGGTGTTTTCATTACAATTTATATGAAGAGTAAACTATTTTTCTTGCCATCTATGGAACACAAAAATGATATCAAATAATTAAATATTACTTAACAAATAAGATAACTGTTTTACTTTAATTTTTTAAAAATTTACTTAGGATTTGTATCATTGTGAAATTAAACTATATGATTATGATTCAAACCAAGAAAAAATGGCTTTTGAGAAAGAAGAAAATTATACATGTCATTTCATGAATAAGAAATTTGGGGAGGGGATTTGTTTCTGTCCCCCATCCATTGCCCCTATCATCTAATGAGATGCTTTTCTGAGAGAGAATAGCATTTAATTTGTGGCTTAAAAACAGCTTCCATTTAAAACAACTTTTTTTTTTTTTTTCAAGGCTTCAAATTCAATCAAAAGCACTTATGGTACTATGATTTCACAGTGATTTTACCCACCAAATTTTTTTCTTTACTGAAGAAAATAATCAATAAAGACAATAAGATTTTATTTTTATTTGTCCTCTAACCATGAAAAACATTTCCTATATGTTTTACAAGTAAAATTTTGTTCTTCTAACTCCAGATATAAATTCATGAAATCTCTTCCATAGACAGACCAGCTGACTCACAGGTAATTTCCACATAGTTTAAAGTGATTTTGAAAAGCTGACTTGGATCCTTATACTGCTACTAAGTCTCAATTTATGAAACTATCCCTTGAATTTAGAAGTTCAAAATCAAATCATGGATTTTTTTCCCCTTCATATATTACTATACTTAAGAAAGTATGGTAGCCAAGCAGCCAAAGAATCTTAGAACACTTTTTAATATGAATTTACCAGTAAGTTTATGATGAAAAACTCAACAAAAGTTTTATATTAAAAGAAAAGCATTTGGTAAGAGAAAAAAATATTTAAAGGACTATAATTAACCTACAGTATATTTCTAAACCAAGTGTAATGAATAGTATGACAGGCAGTGGGTAAGGAAAAGATACGGGGAGGAGGGATAGGGGAGAGTGAAAAGAAAAAAAGACAAACTTATTATTCAATTGGAATGGAAAGTTTGCAAGAAAATTCCCACAATACTGTGGATTTAAACTTACAGAACACATCATAAGTTTGCTCAAGCTACTACAGATATTCTAATTAAGGGAGGGAAGTTTAGTGGTATTTTTCCTTTATGCTTTAATTCTTAAAAACATTATTTTAAACAAAAGACACACTCCTGCTGAGAGACATTCCTATTCTATTAAAAAAAAAATTTGTAAAGTCAGAAGGAAATCAAAATAGTATTCTTAAAATAAAAACAACAAACAATCATGATAACCACAGTCAGGCAAAGTTCAACTTTCTTGCTAACTTATCCCATGTAGCATACTCAATCAACTAAGTTAACAGAGAAAAAAGACTCAAAGCAGAGAAAAAAATACAAGCAATTCATCTTTAGAACAGATATAATTTTGGATATTAAATTGTTGTACATCTCTGTCAACACTTCTGAAAAATCCAACCTCGGTATAACCTTGCCCTAACAGTCTTCAAGTGACTATTAACAATATTAATTATTCTCTTTAAAAAAGTGGATACAAGAAAAGTTTTACTGGGAGTTTTGACTCAAGAGTTGAGTAAAGTTCAAATTCATTGCAGAAGTATATGAAATACTTTAAAATTCTATAAATATCCTCTATCATTCTATCTTCATTCACAGCTTGTGCAATCATTGGAAGAAATAAAAATAATAGCAGAAGATAACATACTACTGCCATTCTAGGCAGATTCAATATTTTAAATATCTGATTTGCTTCATTTTAAAGAACTTTATAAATTTTCAAGTACTGTATAAATATGTTATAGTTATCATTAAAAATAACTTTTGTAGTACTTTATGCGAGGTTTTATTCCTGGGTCAGTTCACAAATGCTACTTAATTTTCTGAATGTTCCTAGGAAATAGTTAGACAACAAATGGGTTAAGTTTCATCTATATCTTCCTAGTTAAATATATTGCCATTCTTCCCAAAGAAATTTATTATTCTTTCTTTTCATTCTGTCACAATCTGATGAGAAAGTCAAATGGCACTCTCAAATATAAAATGGCACTAGACTTACAGAAGCTGCAGGGAAATAGTCTGAAAGTTCATATGGCTCCTCTGAAACCCAATAGCCAAACTCCAAAGACCATAGCACCTACAAATGGAACAGAAAGCAGTTTACTTCTGGATTTATTGTACTTTTAGGTAATAAAAAAGAGCAGTCTGAAAATCAAATCACTTTCAAAATAATAATATTGCATAAGTATTACAAATTTTAATAAAAACTTGGTTAAGAGTCTCATGATGTCTCAATTATAACCTTGCACTGCCAAATGCTGGAAAATAATATCTTTAATGAACACATATGATATCATATTTTGGAAAAATCCTAAAGAGACTCAATTTTCAGAGCCATTTAGAGCTTGACTAAAAGAATAATTCAGGATTATTATCATTACTATATGTTTCTTCAAGACAAATTAATCAAAATAATCATCAATATAATGATGAAATAATAAGAATCAATAATAATAATAACAAACATCAATCACGACAGTGACTCATAAATCAGCATCCCTATCTTAAGCAATGGCCAATATTTTCACATTATGGAAAATTCCTATAATGCATTTATTACTATTTAATGATTTATAAAGGGAAATATCTTTCCCTGGTCCTAAAAGCATGTAATATCCCATAGGCAAGCTTTAATGACTCTTATTATTTTAGCTTGTAGCACTGTTAAGGTTCAAAGTTATGTTTTGTTTTAAATTCAACCAAGATATCTTACTCACAGCAGTAAATTTCAGTTAGGGTCTACACACCCTGAAAACAAATATTTTCTTTTATATTCACTAAATATTACTCTAATCACAGTTAATTTGGCAGAATTAAATTACATTGCTATGACTTATAGAAGAGTTACAATATGTTTTCTTTTTTCTTTCAATGAATCCAAGTGTTTTTCATGGTTTCTACATATGGAGTGGAATAGATATTTTTGTTGAGTTTTTTCAATGAATGATTCTTAATTATTCCATTCTAAAAGTTATCACGATTAGAGCCATGTATATTGAAACTTTCAATTTTTCACATCAATCTTTTATGTTTGTCTACTATGTACTCAAGTTATGTTCTTAACCAGCTGGAATCATGAATGTGGCTTTAAAAAAGAAAGATCTGATTATGATACTAGAATATGTAAATAAAATATGGCATATTATATACATTTATAAAATATTTAATATACATCACCTATACACATTCAGCCACTCTCCATTATTCTAAAACCTCCTTTAAAACTATTTTTGACATTAGAGGATTAGATCATACTCTTAAAGTATTTGTTAGTTGATCTTTAAGATTTCTGAAGATTTTTTTCTTTTTTATTGTAATAATTTTATTTTTAATACATATTGCTTTATGAATCATGTTGGGATAGAAAAATCAGAGCAGAAGGGAAAAACCATGGGAGAAATTAAAAAAAAAACAACAGAAAAAAAGAAGTGAACGTTGTCAGTCCCCTTAAATTTTTTTCTAGATGCAGAAAGATTTTTTTTTTTTTTTTTTTTGCTGAGGTAATTGGGGTTAAGTGACTTGCCCAGCTAGGAAGGTTAAGTGTCTGAGACAAATTTGAACTCAGGTCCACCTGACTTCAGGGCTGGTACTCTAACCACTGCACCACCTACCTGCCCCATCTGTAGAAATCTTAATAAGATAATACTTGCTCATTTTCTGCTAAGATGACACTAAATCTCCAGTGTCAGAGAAAGTCTAAAAAGGGCATGGCTTTAGAAAAATGGAACTTAGGACTTGTAATTTTCTACTTTGTGAAAAGGGGAAGGGAAGGAGAAGGGAAAATACCTAATAAGAGAAATATCTTATTTTGAGTTTAAGAGAATAGTCAAAGATTCAATTCAAAATTTTATAAGAATTTTTGGAATTTCTATAAGTCATCAATTAAAGCTGAAGACAACAAAGAAAGCTTCATAGAGATGGTGAAGTTTGAATTAAGTGTTCATGGATGTATATAATAAAATTGGTGACTTGTGGTAAGGATTTTAAAGGCAGAGGAAATGATATGAACAAAGGATTTGGGTAAGGAAATATAAGATATATTTGAAGAATAGCTCAAATAGGCTGAATAAGAAGATCTATATAGGCAAAACTACAGAAGATCATAAGACCATAGCTAAGAAAACTAAGGCACAAAAAAATTAAATGAACTGGTCCAAAAATCATATTGATATTACATAGCAAAACTGAAGTTTGAACTCAGGTTGCTAATTCCAAACACAGGGCTCTTTTCATTATACCATACTGCCTCTCAATTGGAAGGGCTGGAAAACAAAATATGATAAATGACTACTATGAGCAAAGGAGTTTGCTTATATATATTACAAAAAAACTAAAAATTGGAAAATGGTTAAGATAAGTTCAAATAAGTGAGTTTAAATGTCAGGTTTGTCTTTATTTGATAAATCAAAATGAAATAGAACTGAATTGGAAAAGGATCAGAGGGAAAGACAATTATATATATCTATGAATATATATATGTATATGTGTATATGGAAAAGATAAGACAAAGTCTCAAAGAATTAGAAGAGTGTTTATCTTGGAAGAGGAAAATTTATAATGATTTTATATCTTGAAAAGTCTTCTCAAAATGACTGATGTATAATTGCCTTAGAGAAATAAGGCAGAACAAATCAAAACTGGATTAAAATAGAGAAATTTTTAAAATGTCTAAGAAACTATAAGAGGATACTGAAAAGCATGAAACACAGCCTACAGGATCAATTGCTATGTCCAAAAGGCAAGAAAGATACTTATTCTGATAAACTGAAGACATCTTTATAAACCAAACTACTAATTATGCAAATAAAAGATACTTTATTTTATTTCATTCATTTATTTATTTATTTTTGCTGAAGCAATTGGGGTTAAGTGACTTACAGCTAGGAAGTGTTAAATATCTGAGATTACATTTGAACTCAGGTCCTCTTGACTTCAGAGCTGGTGCTCTATCCACTGTACCACCCAGCTGCCCCAGAGAAAGATATTTTATAAAAATTTAGTTCTTGGTTTTAATTTTAAATAATGGGAGAGGATGATCAGGCTTTTAGAAATCTGAATCCATATTTACCTAGATATGCATTTTATACATTTCTGAAATCTTTTAAGTTTTTCTCTTTGCTGCAACATTCTAAAATTTAATTCATAAGAGGCAAAGTAGCATTCTTATGGGTCTAATACAGAAAATCAAAATTACAAGGCCAAGATTATTAAAAAATGTTAAAACTTTATGGAAATCAGAACATTTCCAAAGCAGTTTACTAGAGTAGAATTCAATCCAATATATTTTTAATTAAAAGTCAATGATTATTAAGAATGGAAAAATTTAGCTAAAACAAGATTGTGGCATGCTATAAAATTATGAAAATTCTATTTTATCTTCTGCAATAAAGAGAAGCTAGTGTTATTATTTTTATTTTTAAAGAAGAGGAATAACTTGATCTATTTATCAGAAAAAAAATTTTGGTAGCTAAAGTCGATTTATGGGAATGGAAGATGGATTGGAGGGAGAAAGATCCATTAGGAAGCTATAATCCAAAAAGTCCAGGCAAGGGGAAATGAGGGCCTGCACTAGAATGGTGACAATGTGAGTGAAGCGAAGGGACAAACAAGCAAATATTCTAGATGTAGAATTGACAGGCCTTGACAGTTGAGAGGATACGGGAGTAGGGTGGGATAGAACTGAGGAAGAAAGAAGAAAATGAAATGACTTTGATGTTTCTGACTTGGTTAATTAGAAAAAAAGCTTTTAACAGAAATTGCAAAATTGGTAGAAGAGGCAGGTTTCTGGGGAAAGGTAGGTTTAGTTTGTGATAAATTGAGCTTAGTAAAGTGCTGTCCAAATATCCAGCTGAATTTAGCTTCTACAGACATCTGAAAGTATGGGACTAGAGTTCAAAAGAGAGACCCAGACTAGAAATGTAGATTGTCATCCAAATAGAGTTGACAACTGAAGTCAACGTTGTGGATGATTCTGAAAAGAAGAGAAATAGAAACAAAGAAAAAACTATAGAGAGCAGTTTATGATACAGAGGCTGGATGGTGGGGGGAGAAGTATTATTTAAGAAAAACAGTAGAACAAAAACTGAGAGGCTAGAGTAATAGGAATGGGGAAGCCAATAATAAAAACTATTTCAGAAGTTCAAGGATCCAGAGTAGGAGAAAAGAGAGGTAGACAGGGAAGAATAGGAAGAATGTATAAACACATGTTCCTATTTATCCATATATATATGTATATCTTTAGATATATTAAATATATGCATAAAGTTTCAGTTTGCATAAAGAAATATGGTAACTAGGCATAACCAGATTTGTATCTATAATACGCAAATAGTGTGTTACTATGTTCTAGGGTGCAATGGCTTGAGTTCCTATAAAACAAGTATTTAAACTACTTAGTTGAAATCTAGAGAATAGGAAATACTATAGTATTGTGATTTGTTTTGTGACATTTTTATATTTGTTATCTTAAACATATAAGGAACCAATAAAGTATTTACATTAAAAAAAGTTCAATATGAATTACTATTTTCACATATACTATGACAATGTAATTTTCGGGAACTTATTTAAGTTGCCCAATAAAAAGAAACAAAATCTCAAATCTTATTTTATTTTATTTTTATTTCTGATATGGGCCTAAATGGAAAAAGCAATCTTACAGAGTGTACCAAATAGAAAAGGGAATGGGTCTCATGATCAATATAGCATTTGGGCTCAAATGTAGTCCATATTAAAATATCTACTGAAGCTAAACAACTTCTGAAAGATAATTTGTGTCTTTTGCATTTACTCCATTTCTAAATACTAAGAAAATAAAATTAAAGGGCATTTAAAGTTAAAGTTTGAAATGCAAAACTATTGAAGATAATTTCTGTTAATACTTAACAAGTTTCCTAATTTTCTTGATAATCCAAATCAGGATGTACAAAAAACTATTGTATTGGTTTGGGTATTTTCCTTAGATAACCATCTTTAATTTGAGAAGACTTGCAAATGAGGACAATAAGATTTCTAGAATCAGAAAACACAGAAATACAAAAGTTAGTGTTCAGTAGCCAGTGAATTAATGAACTATAATATATATACATTACACATATACAGCACACTTCTTTAACTTTATATGATGTTAACATATTATAAAATGAAAGTAATAGTTTTACTACTTTTGCTGTCATACCATATGGTTAACAATCTTGATGAAGTGAAATAATTGCTTTTTATTTGTTACATAACTGCCTTATTATTAAGCTAATATATTCTCCTATGATCATTTTCATTTTAAATGAGGAAGGACTACCCAGCAAAAAAAAAAAAAAAAAAAGAACTGTTTGTAGTCTCATTTTTTACTTCATGTATATTGAAACAAAATATTATAAACAACTTGAAATCAGTGATCCTGGACAATTTCCTCATCTTCCTTGTTCCTCAGTTTCCTCTTTGTTAAAACAAAGATATTGGACTTGATGGCTGCTAAAATCCTTTCCAGCTTTAAGTTTATAATCTTTTGATATTGTGTGCTATTTCAAAAAAAAATTTCTCAAAGTACCTCTTTCAATGCTCTGCACATAACAAACAACAACAACAAGCACTAAAATGCCTATTATATTCTAAACACTATTCCAGATGCTAGGGACACAAAGACAAACACAAAGACATCCTAAAAGATTATTATGCTTATTGGGAATAAATTCAGTAAATAAATAGGTATGTATAAAGTGCATTAGAACCAGATAAAAGGTAGTTAAGGAGGACACTAACAGCTAAGAAGATCAGGAAAGACCTCACGCTAAAAATGGAACCTGCAGAGTTTTGAAGGAAACAAGGACTTGAAAAGGAGTAAGTAAGGAAGGGGAGCAGTTTTGGAGGGAAGTCATTACAAAGCCATAGTAACAGAAGTTACAAGAGGAAGATCAAGGCCAAGTTGGCTAGAATCTTAATGTGTAGAATAATATGTAACAAATCTGGAAAGGAAGAATGAGATTGGGGTGTAAAGTGCTCTAAGTTCCAAAAAGGAGCTTATATTTGACCATAGAAGTTACAGTAAGTCACTGGAGCTGAGTACAGTGGTGATACATTTAGAGATGCTTTGAGAAAATCATTTTGACAGATCAGAGGAAGGTAAGACTTGAGGAATGGAGACTAATTAGAAAGCTATATGCTAGTCTAGATGAGAGTCAATGATGCCTTAAGTGAGGGAAGAGACTCTAAATGGAGAGCAGAGCATCTAATAGAAAAAATGTTGTGGAGATAGAAATGATAAGATCCAGCAAGTGTTTGATGATGTGAGATTTATTAGATTGAAAAGGCAAGGATGACATTGAAATCCAAAACTTAGTTGACTGAAAGTGTTGCCAGACAGAAACAGGTCTAGAAAAAGGGAGTTTTGGGAGAAAGGATATTGAATTTTACTTCAAACATGTTGAATCTGAGATAAAATATCTATGGAACTGGACCTAGAACAGCAGGACTGGATATAAAGATCTATGAGTCATCATCATGAAGATGATAATTAAGCCACCAATTTTAATTTATGAAATTGATAAAAAACACTGAATGAGAAAATGGTAAGATAAATGAGAAACCTGGGAAAGAACTTGGGGTTTATTAACAATTAGAGACTGTGATATGGATGATAGAGCAGCAAAAAAAAAAAAAAAAAAAAAAAAAAAAAAAAAAAAAAAAAAAAAAAAGATAAGTGATTGAACAGGTAAAGGATTTCTCTATATTTAAAACACAATTAGTGGTATCTATCTACTTTTGGGGGTCAGCTATGTAGCAGATAGATAGAATTCCTGACTATGAATCAGGAAAATTCATTTTCCTAAGTTCAAATCTGACCTCAGATACTTACTAGCTTTGTAACCCTAGGCAAGTCACTTAATCTTGTTTGCCTCAGTTTCCTCATCTATAAAATGAGTTAGAAAAAAAAAAAAGGCAAACCACTCCAGTATCCAAGAAAACACCAACAGAGGCACAAAAATTCAGACACAACTGAAATGACTAAACAACAGAAATCTAATTATCTATATTAAAGGAAAAAATTGTGTCAAATTCAAATATACATAATCAATGCTGCACTTAATGGGATATATTAGTCACCATATTCAGGACAGTAACACCATAGTAATAATTTTTATCAATATACAGAATTTTTAAAGTGTTAGGTTATTGTAATTACAATTTAATATACCATATAATTACAAGCACCAAAATATACACAGATACTACATCTCTATATCTATAAAATATCTTATATATCTATCTAAAATCTATATATTTATATTAACTTTATATAAATCCCTAGTTTCCCTGAACTTCAGTATCTCATCTCCAGTTGTCAATTGGAAATATCATACTAGATATTCCAGAAATATCTTAAACCCAAATCTAAACTTAGTATCTTTCCCTCAAAACTCTCCCTGTTACCCTATCATGATTCCCCACCTACCAAGAGTAAGAAGCATGAAGACAGCATTCTAGGAATGGGAAACATTCAGTGCAAAGACTTGTGTGTAGCACTTTCCTCACAATAAGTCTTTGAATTGGGCAATGCAAGTATCAGTGCTCTCATGTTATAGATGAGAAAAGTATCTGAGGAGTTCCCATATGGAAGGAGAAATAGACTTGTTTTGCTTGGCTCAAGAAAGCAGAAGTAGGCTCAAATGCAGAAAGACAGATCTATATGTAATATTTAAAAAAAAAAATAAAACACATTCCTTACAACTAGGACTATCTAAAAGTGTAATGAGAAATAGTGGAAGCATAAATAGCATGTGAGGTGACAGATAACTTGCTGGTAATATTTATATAGGAATTAGATCCTATATAGATATAATTGAACAAAATGGGTTCTGAGGTCTCTTTCCCATATATTCAAAATAGCTAGGGCCTAATTGCAAAGTAGTTTTAAGACTAATTGAAAACCATACAGAATATGCCTAAGTGTTCATAGAAGTGAAATTTTTAAAAAGTATAAAAAAAAAGTATCAAAATAATAGGGGTTAAATTTTAAAAAATGTATTCTAATAATGGTTTATGAATCAGGTTGTCAGAAAAAAAATAATCAAAACAGTCTGATGTTGATACATTGATGAGCATCCAGTGTAATATGAAAAAAAATTTCAAAAACATTAACTAATTTGAAAGATCTTTTGATACTTGGTTCTGAAGCACCACAATTTTTAATCCCTTAATTAATTCGCAATATTTTTCTAAATACTAAATACTAGTTAATAGTCAATGAGGTTAAGAAACAGAGGTGAGAAAAATATTCCAGACATAGAAATAAACCCAGTATTTAGTTCAAAATACTAAAAAATTTAATTACTTATCATCCTGAAAACATGCTTCCCGTAGAATGTACTAGTTAACTTTTTTCCTCTTGGAAAACCACATACTTCAACTCAGAATTTAATTCTGAGAAGGTTCAGAGTTTCTTTTCTTTTCTTCTTTTTTTAAATAAAGAAATCCTTTTAAAATAACTTTTTATTTTTCAAAATACATGCAAAGATAGTTTTCAATATTAACCCTTGCAAAACCTTGTTCCAGATTTTTTTTTCTCTCTCCCTACCACTCCCTTCTCCTAGACAGCAATTAATCCAATAAGGGTTAAACAAGTACAATTCTTTTAAACATATTTCCATATTTCTACATTTATCATGCTGCATAAGAAAAATCAGATTAAAAGGGGAAAATGAGAAAGAAAAAATAAGGAAACAACAAAAAAGGTGAAAATACTATGTTATGAACCACTTTCAATCCTCAAAGTCTTTGCTGCAGATGACTATCTCCATCAACAATCTATTGAAATTGGCCTAAATCACCACATTGTGGAAAAGAGCCAAGTCCATCACAGATGATCATCATATTATCTTCTTGTTGCTGTGTACAATGTTTTTTGGTTCCACTCACTGCACTTAGCATCAGTTTTATATAAGTCTTTCCAGACCTTTCTGAAATCATCCTGCTGACCATTTCTCATACAACAATAAGATTCCATTCTGTGCATATATTCATAATCTGTTCAGTCATTCAACTGATGGGTATCCATTCAATTTCCAGTTCCTTCTTCCTACAAAAAGGGCTGCTACATACATTTTTGCACATGTAGGTCCTTTTTCCTTCTTTTATGATCTCTTGGGTACAGAACCAGTAGAGTTACTGTCCAGGATGGTTGGATCATTTCACAACACCACCAATAATATATTAGTGTCCCAGTTTTTCCACATCCCTTCCAACATTTATTATCTTTTCTTTTCATCTTATCTAATCTGTGGTCCTTCAGAGTTGTCTTAATTTGCATTTCTCTAATCAATGATTTAGAGTATTTTTTTCATATGACTAGAAATGGTTTTAATTTCTTTGCCTGAAAATTGCCAGGTTCAGAATTTCTTACAATCATTTCATAAACAGATAAGGAAAGGGGACCTATGGAATGAGATAAAATCTTTTACATATATATATTGATGCAAAACTAATTCAATCAATATATTCTACTTCACATTAAATTTTGTCAAACTGAGAATTCCTCTAAAAAATTTAGGAAAAGAAAGCTGGTATCAATATGCTCTCTTCCCTATAAAGAGATTCAGACTACATAAAACAAAACAAAATAAAAAGCTAGTCAATTGTTTTGAAAGTTTGAAGTCTATAACCAAAGATCTAACCATAAGAATCTGATCAATATAATGGTATTTTTTTTTAAGTGAAGCTTTTTAATTGCAAAATATATGTATGGGTAATTCTTCAACATTGATCCTTACAAAGCTTTCTGTTACAAATTCCCCCCCCCCCATCCCTCCCCTAGATGGCAGGAAGTCCATTACATGTTAATTATGTTAATGACAAAACGAATATATGTATGCATATTTCCACCCTTATCCTGCTGTGCAAGAAAAATCGTGTCTACAAGAAAAAAATCTGAGAAAGGAAACAAAATGCAAACATCCATGGAGGGCATGAAAATGTTATGTTGTGGTCCACATTTCATATCCCTCTCTCTGGGTATATATGGCTTTCTTCACTGAACAATTGGAACTGGTTTGAAGCATTACATTGTTGAATAGAGCCATGTCCATCAGAATTGATCATCATATAGTCTTGTTGTTGCCGTGTATAATGACCTCCTGGTTCTGCTCATTTCACTCAGCATCAGTTCATGCAAGTCTCTCCAGGCCTCTCTGAAATCATCCTGCTGGTCATTTCTTATAGAACAATAATATATAGATCAAATTTTTTGTTCAGTTCTGGTCTTTTCAGTAGAAATAGGTGAAATTCTCCTATATCATTGAAAGACCATCTTTTTCCCTGGAAGATAATGCTCATTCTAGCTGGGTAACTTATTCTTGGCTGTAATCCAAGTTCCTTTGCCCTTCGGAATATCTGATTCCAGGCCCTTCGATCCTTCAAAGTAGAAGCTGCTAGGTCCTGTGTGATCCTAATTGTAGTTCCCCGATATTTAAATTGTTTCTTTCTGGCTTCTTGTAATATCTTTTCCTTGGTATGATAGTTCTGGAATTTAGCCACGATATTTCTGGGGGACTTAATTTTTGGGTTTCTTTCAGGAGGTGATCGGTGGATTGTTTCAAGGAGTATTTTGCCTTCTGGGTGTAAAATATCAGGGCAGTTTTCTTTTATGATTTCCTGGAATATAGTGTCCAGGTTCTTTTTTTCATCATGGCTTTCAGGAAGCCCTATAATCCTTAGATTGTCTCTCCTAGATCTATTTTCCAGGTCAGTTGTTTTTCCTAGGAGATATTTCATGTTTTTCTCTATCTTTTCATTTTTTTGTTTTTGTTCAACTGATTCTTGAAGTCTTGATGAGTCATTAATTTCCAATTGTTCGATTCTAATTTTTAATGTCTTATTTTCTTCAGTTACTGTTTTTAGTTCCTTTTGCAATTGACCAATTACATTTTTTTGTTCACTGCATTCTTTTTCCATTTTTTCTATTTTATTTTGCAGTGATCTCATTTCATTTCCCCATGTTTCTTCTAACTCTCTTTTAAGATTTTTTATGCAATCTTCAAAGAGAGCCTTGTGACATGGAGACCAATTTATGTCTCTCTTTGGGGCTTTTTCTGGAGTTGCTTTACCTTTAGGGGCCTCAGGATTTGAGGTCTGTTCTTCCCTCTCTCCATAAAAGTTGTCTATGGTGAGAGCTCTTTTTGGTTTTTTATTCATTTTTTTTAAAGGTGTGAGGTCTGTTTAGGGCAAAGGTGGGACAGCTGCTTTAATTTGCCCTGGGGCAGTTCTGCTGATTGAGTTATTTCAGGAACTGGGCAGTTCTGCTGATTGAATTATGTCAGGGCTGGGCAGCTCCCCTGATTGAATTATTTCTGGTGCTTATCAGACCTGTTGTTTGATTGATTGCTTTAAGGTGCTGTGTAATGGCAGCTAGTTACAATGCTCATCAGGGGTTCAGTGGTTCACAATCTATCCCCCTCAAAAGGCAGACCCTCCAAACCACCTGCCCACAATCAGGACAAATTGTTCCAAGAGGCTCGCAGAAGACTCCCAGGTGTGTGAAAAGCACAACGCTCCCACTCCTGTTCTGACTCCTGTTCCAGCTCCCTGCTCCAGCTCCCTACCCCGGTCTCCCTGTGCTGCAGTCTGGGTTCAGCAGGCCACCCCCTGCCCCATTAAAACAGACCTGTTTTGAGGTTCCTCCAGAGTATCTTCTTCTAGAATCGCGTTGCTCTCCGGATATTGTGGATTTTTTTGCTTCAGAATCAGTCTAGAGGCTTCATATTTTGTTGGTTTGAGGGGAGGTTAGAGGAGGTTACAGAGAATCCTGTCTGATTTCCGCCACCATGGCTCCACCCCCGGAAGGAACACAATAATATATAATGGTATTTTTTTGAAGTTTATTTTTACAAGAAAAACATGTTTATATTTGGGGAAAGTTTTAATTTTTTTTGAATGACGCAGACACCCTAGCTAACTGTATTCCAACTGTTTTGAGTTCTTGGTATGGGTGTTCACCCCTATTATAAAAGGTATTCCAAAAATCTTAAACTTCAGTAGTTTAAAACTACACTAAGGCTTATGTATTACATAAAATAGGTGAAGAATAAAATACATGTATTTCATGTGTAAAGTGCAATAAAAATGAGAGATAATTCTTATTAGGAATTTATATAGAATAAGAAAGTGAAAAATTCTGAATAATGTATCCCAATTTTTGTTACTAGAAAACAAATAGTACTTTTAGTTCTCAGTAAAAAGAACTTAAGCTTTGCAGGCAAAGTATTTGGGTGAGAATTTAGCTCTGTTACTCATCATTCTTGTAACCCTAGGCAAAGTAGTTAATTTCTCTATACCTATTTGTTCATCTATAAAATTAGAGGCTATATTATTTTTAAAATCCCTTTCAACTCTAAATTCTAAGATGTAATAGATGATATTTTCACCAAGCTAATCAGTCAGTAAACAAGTATTTATTAAGCACATATTGTATGCCAGGTACTACTATATTTATCACTGGAGCAAAGGCAAAAAAAAAAATACTATCTTCATTCTCAAGGAATTCACATTCTAAGAAATGAGATATTTTAATAATTGTAAATGGAGTGTAGTAAAGTATAAAGGATTAGAAAGGTAGGAAGGGCTCAATTTATGAAATACTTGATATATCAATGAGAAATTATATATGACTTTGAAGGCAATAGGGAGCCACTGGATATTACAGAGTACGGGGAATGAGACAGACTTTTGCCTCAGAAAAATCATTATGACAGCTGAATGTAAGACAGCCTAGAAAGGCAAACAGATTTTGAGTCAAGGAGGCCAATTAGAAGACTATTACAATAATCCAGGTGAGAGAAGTAGGCTTATACCAGGGTGGTGGCTGTGAATGGAGAGGGGATATAAAGGTGAGATGATGTAAAGGTAGAAATGAAGAATATTCCAACATATTATATATGTGGGATGAGTGTGACTGAGGAGTCAAGGAGGACACTATTGGTTATAAACCTAGATGATTAAGAGGATGATAGTACCCTTTACATTAATAGGGAGGTTGGAGAGAAGGGATTTTTTTTTTTTTTTGGCTGAGGCAATTGAGGTTAAGTGACTTGCCCAGGGTCACACAGCTAGGGAATATTAAGTGTCTGAGATCACATTTGAACTCAAGTCCTCCTGACTTCAGGGCTAGTGCTCTATCCACTGTGCCACCAAGCTGCCCCGAAGGGAATTTTTGTTAACAATAAAGTTATATGAACTTCTTATCAGTCTATTATTCTTCAAAATGGGACAGTCAATGATACCACTCAGTTTGTAATTTTTCATCAAACCTTAGGTACTTAAAATAAAATCTGAAAAATTTTTAATGTTCTCTTTAATAAGTTCTTATGAGTGATAGCTTGTAGTGACAGCTAGGTGATGCAATGCATACATCGCTAGGCCTGGAGTTCAAATCCAACCCAATAAAGTTAGTGACTCTAGGCATTTGCTTCAGTTTCTTCAGGTGTAAAATGAGGATAATAATAGCACTTAATCTCCCAGGGTTGTAAGGATCAAAAGAGACAATGATTATAAAGCCCTTAGCACAATGCCTAGCATACATTAAGATTTACTAACGTTTTAGCTAATATTAGTAATTATCATAATAAGAAGCCCCAACTGTATTTTTTTCTAGAATGTTTTAAAAATAAAAACAGAACTCTATGTCACATATCTAATGATGGCCACCATGAAAAAAAAAAACAACAGAAAGCCAAACTTTGGTAGTTAGGTAATTAAGGGAAAAAAATTAAATTTATTGCCTCTGTAATCATGGTGGCCATTACCAGATAGCTGGCATAGAGCTGTTTTGAGTTTAAGAAAATTCTAAAAAAGATACAATTGTCTTCCTTATCATAACTGCTAATAATAACTAGCATTGTTATTTTCTTTCAGCTGGAAAAAAATGTAAAGTCATTCAAAGAAAGATATTAATTGAACAGACCCCTTTTCATACATCCCCTTAAGAAAAATTGTGATGCTCCTTCCCTGGCTCCAGCAATAGTTCTATACATGTATGCTAGAGTCTGAAATATAAAGTAACTCAGAAAAATTTATGGGGGAAGGATAATGTCTCTATTTTCACTTCTACTAGTTATTTGTAGTTTCTTTGCTAGGCTATCAACACTAGAATGGAGGCTATACTATTATTCTAAATGTAGTCTGACCAATGCAAAAACAAAAACTCTATTTTCCTTGTTTTGGACACCATGCCTTCTTTTAAAACAGCCAAAAATATTAGGCCCTTTAATGACAAAGTCCTGCTATTATTCCAAACTGTAGTCCAGTGATGCTGTATTATCTTGTGAAGTTGATTTATCTGAACCTAAGAACAGAATTTTAAATTTATGCCTATTATAATTCATCTTAGTAGTTTTGGCCCATGGTTCCATCCTGATAAATTTCTAGTTCCTTTTGTTGTCATGTAAAATGTAAGTTATCCCTCTGAGTAGTCATTTGAAAATTTAATAACCTTATCACCTGTGTCTTTATTCAACCCACTGATAAAAAAGTATGATCAACAGCAGGCCCCACACAGACCCTTGAGGCACATTTAGGGAGCTTCTAGGGTTCTCTGAAACCTTCCCCTTTATTATTTCTTTCTCTTTTTCTCCCTTCCTCCCTGACACCTTTTGTAGGTACCATCAGGCATCAAAGCCCCAAGGTTGTTGTTGTTGTTGTTTTACAAAGGGACAACAAAATACAGTTCTGAATTCAGCTTCAGAGCCAACCAAAGCCACATTGGCTGCCCCAGCTCTAACAAACATAACTGTAATGTCAATGTCTCTTGAATGGTGCTAGTTTGACAGACACATCTAGGAACAAGTGGGGTTAAGGTCCTAAAGCTGCCAAGATGCTAAAGTTCTCATTTGTTTGAATCTCTGGTGATTTTTTTTAGCACCACTGCAGATAAAGGTTGTATCAGTAGCTGACATCTGCTCTTGTAAAGAGCAGAGGAGAAATAAACCTAATAAAGATATTTATTCTCAGGGAGCAAAGGGCAAAGCAAAAGAGCTGCCTGCAGAACAAAGAAGATAGGCTTTTAATAATTTCTTTTAGCAAGTATATTTATTTCATCCCATTTAGATACTATAAATTAGTCAGCCATTCTCCACATTAAGGGTACCACTTCAGATTCTCATCCTTAGCCACCTCAAAAAAAGAATTATAACTAATTTTGTGCACACTTCATAGTTCAATGGGGTTTTTTTGGTCAGGATTAATGACTCATCTTGGGCAGCTAAGTGGTGCATTAGATAGAGCATGAATATGGAGTCATGTAGTTCTGAGTTCAAATTTGGCCTCAGACACTTACTGACCCTGGTATGACCTTGGGCAGTCACTTAAATCTATTTGCCTCAATTTCATTATTTGATAGATGAGCTGAAGAAGGAAAACAGCAAACTCACTCCAGTATTTTTTCCAAGAAAACCCCAAATGGGGTAAAATAGAGTGGAATATGATTGACTGAAATGACTAAACAACAATCCCTCCTTTAATCTATTCACCCTCTAAATTCCTCTTTTGCTCTTAAACTATTTCCTTGGTGAATGAAATGTATTTCTGCACCCGACTCTTGAGTATTTGTGTGTATTCTTCATTCATTTGACCAGTTCTCCTAAGAGTGAGGTCCACACCCTGGTCAATCATTTTGGCAGGCTGAGGATAAGTGAGAGGCCTCAGTCCCATCGGTGAATTAGGAAGGTGTCTATACCATGCATGTGAATGCGGAATGTGTGATTGAGAACAATATTTTCCAGCATCCATGAAGGCGGCTGAAGCAGGAGCTATGGAGGGCTTAGAAATTGGTTAAACAACAAAGATGCAGTCCTCATGCTTTTTCTTGCCATTGGATTCTGATGACAATCTGACTACTTAAATTCAATTTATGCTCAAGTCAAAAGACATCATCCCTACCATGTTACTATTTTTATATACCTCAAAGTCCTGTGGTGACAGGCAAGTGACAAAACAGCAGCTGTAGATACACTGGGAGTTATAGATACGATTCTGCACTCTGGCAGGCTTTAGGGTCATCCTCTCACTGGATTGAAGCAATAGTAGGATTTGGCAGCCTTCTATGGGACAGGGCAATTTTTATTTTTATTTTTTTATTTTATTTTATTTTTTTTTAATAAAGCTTTTTATTTGCAAAACATATGAGTGACCTTTCAACATTGACCTTTGCAAAAAAAACTTTTTTTTTCCCAAGCTTTTCCTTTCCCTCCCCCCGCCCCCCACCCCCAGATGACAGGTAATCTAATACATGCTAGATAGGATAAATTATATGACAAATACAATACATGTATACATATCTATACAGTTATCTTACTGCACAAGAAACATCAGATCTAGAAAGAGAAGAAGAAAAAAAAAAAAACAACCTAAGAAGGAAAACAGAATGCATGGAAATATTCACAGAAAGCATTAAAATGCTGTGTTGTGGTTCACTCTCAGTTCCCACAGGCCTCTCTCTGGATGTATATGACTATCTTCATCGCAGCACAACTGGTTTGAATCACATCATTGTTGAAGAGAACCATGTCCATCAAAATTGATCATCGTATAGTCTTGTTGCTGTGTATAATGTTCTCCTGGTTCTGCTGATTTCACTCAGCATCAGTTCATGCAAGTCTCTCCAATCCTCTCTGAAATCCTCCTGTTGGTCATTTCTCAGAGAACAATAATATTCCATAACATTCATATACCATAATTTATTCAGCCATTCTCCAATTGATGGGCATCTTTTCAATTTCCAGTTTCTTTCCACTACAAAAAGGGCTGCCACAAACATTTTTGCACATGTGGGTCCCTTTCCCTCCTTAAAAATCTCTTTGGGATATAGGCCCAGTAGAAACACTGCTGGGTCAAAGGGTATGCACTGTTTGGTAACTCTTTGAGCATAGCTCCAAATTGCTCTCCAGAATGGTTGGATCCGTTCACAGTTCCACCAACAATGTATCAGTGTCCCAGTTTTCCCACATCCCCTCCAACAGCTATCATTATCATTTCAACAGGGCAATTTTTAAAAATACCACCTTACTTGCTTTCAATACTTGTTCTGTAAATACCGTGAAGGTACAGTTATGGGCATTGAGAAGAACTATTTCCAAACTAAAATACAAAAGCAACAGTCTCTTAATTCAGAATGAAGTTTTAAAAGATATTTGAAACTAGAAACTATATGATATATACAATTTGCAGTCAGTTCTGCTATAATTATTTTTTCAAAAACATGAATTTGTTCCAATGTGATGTATATGTTAAGGAACACTGAGCATAATGCAATTTCTAGGCACCCATTTTTTTGATGAGTCACTGATGAAGTCTCTGAGCACTAGCCCCCTAGTCCCATTTCCTCCATAAGCAATGTGGTTTTTATGGTATAATTTTGCAAATAAAAGATTTTCTTAAAAAAAAGAAAACCCAGAAGAATATATTAATTCTACTTTAACTAAATTACTTTATTATTAAAACTACTTTAACACAACTTAACATTTAAAATTTTTACATCATTATCAGCTTAAAGCTATTATTACACAGGAAATGCTAATTCCCCTATTTCTTAATTCACTATAAAGACCTCTTATCTTGGGGATAAGGTTGAAGGTTGAAAAAGGATAATCAAATAGATGGGAAAAACTGTGACCTATGACACATAAGAGATTTAAGATGGATAGGGGAAAAAAAGGCAGATGAGTTATGCCAGTTGGGGACTCAATTCTGAAGAACATCTGTGATGATACAGTTATTTTAAGATTTCTCTAAATGCATTGAGGAAAAGATTCAGAATTATTAAGTGGTAAATTTTCTAATATCAAAACAACATAGTATTTGTATCCTGAACAGGTTGGAGGTAAACAAATCTACAATGACAATTTATTCAGAGACACTTGAACTGGCAGAACTTTCAAAGGAATAGGATCCATTGTATTACATTGTACTACAGATTACTCTTTGAAATTTTTTCTAATATTTCCCATAATATTAGAATATGGTTTTAAGTTATTATATCAAGTGATTTTTCCCCTTTTTTCTAAATTTAAGCCTCTCATTCTGTTGTGCACATGGCAATTTTTTTTCTTATTTTGAACTTAAATTGAAAATAAATAAATAATTTTTAAAAAACAATATTAAAAAATAAAGGAGAAAAACTGCTGACCAAAAGGAAGACATACTTGAAGAATTATTGGCTCTCATGTTCTACAAAAGAACAGACACATAAACAGACACGCCCCTTAGCAGAGACATAACTATATCAAAATAGGAATACAGTATAAACAATATTTCTTAATCACTAAGAACTTGGGTTTAAGAAGTATTTGGGCTACCCAGTGCTTAGAGAATCTAAAAGAATAGGAATCAAGGTCTGCTTTCTTTGGAGATTGTCACAGTTCAATGAAGTTTAGGGGGTCTAGTGACTTTTTTTTCAGAAGGTTGAAAATGGATAATCAAATAGGCAGGAAAAACTGTGACCTACGACACATAAAGGATTTAAGATGGATGGGGGGAAAAGGCATGGAGCAGCATATCTTGGTGAATGAGTTCAGATAATTTTGAAGATAGATATGTGTATGTCTCTTTGGCTAGAAAGAAAGGGAGAGGGAGTAAAAACTAGGAAAGGCATGGGAAAAAAAACATATACTCTGTCCAATATATATTTAAGTGATTTCCCAATAGGTAAGGTCTGGAAGGAAGCATTCAATCAACAAGCATTTTTTAAGTAATTACTATGCTAGACATTTTGGATAAAAATGCAAAAAGGAAACCATTTAAAAACGGAAAATAATTAGAGATTCCCTAATGGAATTCAGGGCCAGAGAGATCATCTAGTTAAGTCGCTTCATTTCATAGATGAAGCATGTGAGATTTAAAAAGGTAAGTCAATTATCTAATGTCACAAAGATGGACTTAGCACAGGTGGCATTTAAATTTAGCTATTCTGAATCCAATCCATACTCTTTTTACAACTATAGATTACCTCCTACTTTGAATGCCCTTATCTATGCATCCAGTAGCTAAGAAAAGGGGGATTTTCACAGAAAAAACCTATGAACTCAGGTTAGCATAAGTTTCTCATAAATAAACAAAAAGTATAATTGTATTAAAACATGAGAAAATCAAAAGGAAAAAATTACAGAGAGAAGGTATCTAATGGCACTATTCAAATATTTGACAATTGTAACATTTTCCTTTTAAACATGTTTATCTAAGACTAAGCTACATTTTTATTTAAGAAATAGAAAAAACACATACCAAAGGTGCCACCCTGGTCAAACTAATTTATTTTTATACTGCTGTGTCACTTCCTGCTCTTTATGAACAGAAAATAAACTCTGGTTTGGGTTTTGAATTTGTGAGTAGCTGCCAATTTACTCATGAAGTAGAAAGAAACACAAATTATTCCCTCTGCTGAAAACAATACACTGAACATTAAAAGCATAAACTGATGTAAACACATGGAAATTACCAACATCATTTTTGAAAATAACAATTGAGGCTAAAACTGGATTTGGTTTAAAAGTCACCAAGTTTTAACTTTTCAACATGCATAACCGAACCACATGTAAACCACAGGATTGGGAAGCTCTGCTGGAGTTCTCCTTCCTAAGTAATTTCCAGAGAATTCAGCAGAAATCCTGAAATATAAATATGCCCAGTGTTGTTTCTCTTGGAGGATGACTTTTACTCCTGGCCAAGAAGCATATTTTAAGAATTCCCCCCACACTGCTTGTTGATAAAAAGTGTTGACATGCTGACCCAAGGATGATGGGTGCATAGATAAATTCCTAGGCCCATCAATGGCAAATACATTGAAGGAAAAAGATTCATTCTCAAGACAAGATTCACAAACAACATGAGACCCATATTCAAATATCCAAAGGGACGTTATTTGTAAGAGATTGTATTTGTTCCATTTGGTACTGCAGGAAAGAACTAGAAGTAGCTAACTGATGGAGGTTATAAAAAGGCAAAATTAAGATTCAGTTCAAACTTCCTACTAATTAGAATTGACCCAATGTGGAATGGACCACTTAAATAGGCAATATGTTCCTCCTCATTGAGGATAGGCAAACAAAGGTTGGATGACATTTGTTGTGTATATGTGGATTCCTTTTGGATATGAGTTGGATGAGATGGTTACTGAGGTACCTTACCATTCTTAAATATTATGATTTGTTAATTCTTCCATAAAATGATATTGATAAGTCAGACATCAATACTATGTCAGATATCAATGTTATCTGAATGGAAATATAGAAAAATGTTACCTATGAGTTTTATGCTAATTTATACATCAAATTTAAAATAGATGATTCTTGAAGATCCTCATAGACTTCTAATGTGGCCTTTCTCCATATTGAGTTGACAACTTGTGCCATTCACATAAAAGGAAAGGATAGGAAATGGATCTGTAATTTTACTGGTGTAGGTAAATCCTTGATGAAGAAATTACACTGCCAATTAAGAATTACACCTTCTATGCAATATACAGTATAAAAAATTAACCTGAATCAAAGGGCATGGACAGACAATTTTCAGATGAAGAAATTAAAATCATTTATAATCACATGAAAAAATGCTCTAAACCACTATTGATTAGAAAAATGCAAATTAAGACAACCCTGAGATACCACTTCATGCCCCTCAGATTGTATAAAATGAAAGGAAAAGATAATGATGAATGTTGGAGGGGATATGGGAAAACTGGGACACTAATACATTGTGGGTGGAGTTGTGAAATGATCCAACCATTCTGGAGAGCAGTTTGGAACTATGCCCAAAAGGCTATAAAACCATGTATATCATTTGATTCAACAGTATCACTACTGGATCTGTATACCAAATAGATCATAAAAAAGGGGAAAGAACCCACATGTGAAAAAATGTTTGTAGCAGCTCTTTTTGTAGTAGCAAGGAATTGAAAATTGAATGGATGCCCATCAGTTGGGTAATGGTTAAATAAGTTATAATATATGAATGTAATGGGTTATTGTTATATAAGAAATGACAAGCAGTATGTTTTTAGTAAAGCCTGGAAAGATTTATGTAAACTGATGCTGAGTGAAGTGAGAAGAAGCAAGAGAACATTATACATAGTAATAGCAAAAGTATGTGACGATCAACTTTGATGGACTTGGCTCTTTTCAACAATGAGGTGATTCAGGCCAATTCCAATAGACTTGGGATGGGAAATGTCATTCACACATCCAGAAAGAGAACTTTAGATATTGAATATGGATTGAAGCATAGTATTTACATCTTTTTTTGGTTTGTTTACTTTTTCTTTCTTGTGTTTTTTTCCCTGTTGATCTGTTTTTTCTTGTACAACAAAACAAATGTGGAACCATGTTTAAAAGAATTGTACAAGTTTCACCTATATCAGATTACTTGCTGTCTTGGGAAAGAGATAATGGAAAGAGTAAATTCAGAAAACAAAATTTTACAAGACTACATCAATGCTGAAAACTATTTTATGTGTATTTGGAAAAATAAAATACTCCTGAGGGAAATTTTTTTTTTACCTAGAATACTATGAGATTAAATGATCCATCTTGGATCATAAAGCTATTATGTGTTAGAAGTAAAACTGGAACCCAAGTCTTCATGGGTCTTCAATCAATTACTGTACCACATAAACAGTCTTTACTAAAGAAAGCAAATACAAAATTTCTCCTAATAAATGAGGTAAGCAGAGGATGGGAGAGTGGTCCAGTACATGCATCTATATTCTCTTTCCTAGGAATTACTAAACCTATTCCTAAAACAGTAGTGGAACTTAAGCTATAGTATGAAGTTTGTGCTATGAGACTAAGATGGGTTGTTCTATAAGGCCATCATCTTTGACTAATATTCCCCATTCTGAGGCTCCCACACCCCTCTGGCACAAGTGAGGAAAGGGAGCTATTTAGTAAGATCATGGAGGCTTTTTTGAATTGGGAGGGGTAATTTAGTCTAAAACTGTGGTACTCTAAGACCTTGATGGTAAGGTGTGGGAAAAAGAAAAAGAACATTTAATTAGTAATTTTCCAGAGGGATATTGGAATAGAAACATGATGAAACAGATCAAGGAAGACTTAAGGGAATCTGAATATTAGATATGGTGGTTGTACATACTCCTTAGGATTATTTGGCAAAAGGGACAGTGACATATCATTTTATAACTATCAGATTAATTAAAAGGATTGAAAGCAAAAATGACAAATGTCAGAGAATATGTGGAAAAATTGGGCTATTAATTTATTGTTGGTAGAATTCAACAATTTTGTAGAGTAGTATGGAATTATGCCCAAAGAGTTATTAAGAATATCTATACTCTTTGCCTCAGCAATACCACTACTTGGTCTATTTTCAAAGATAGTTAGGGGAAAAAGAAAAGCTATATATTCTAAAATGTTTTCTTTGTGGTGCCAAAGAACTGGAAATTACAGGGATGTTCTTCAATTGAGGAATGGATGAACAAGTTATAGTGTATGATTATGATAGAATACTACTACTATGCTATAAGAAATGAGCTCAATAATCTTAGAAAGACATGGAAACAGTTGCATAAAATAATGAAGAATAAAGTAAGCAGAACCAAAAGAATATTGTACAAATTATTAAGCAATATTGGTCTAAGAATAACTTTAAGCAAATAATTTAAATTATTATAAATATGTTTATAAATTTATACCTATTATATTATTATTATATTATAATACCTATTATATTATAAATATAAATACCTAAAACAATTACAAAGGACTTATAAAGGATAAGTCTATCTGCATCCAGAGAAAGAACTTGTAAATACAAGTGTGTATAAAATGATTACACACACACACACACACACACACATTTAATGGTAGCCACTTCTAGGGTGGGAGGAAAAGAAGGAAGAAAAAAAAGAAGAAAAAAAGAAATTTTTACATGATAACTTTAATATATATTTTAAAGGAATAGCAAGTTGTACAAAATAGATAAGCATTTCCATGTGCAATCATCTTTTTTTTCTATTATACTTTATTATGGAAATGCTTGTTTATTCCATAAATTAAACAGAAATAAAGTGACAGAAGTATGAATCTATGGGCCTACATACCTCTAGGCAGCTCTCCAGAGAGTCATAAGCTATGGAACCATAATTTACAAAGTGGGAGATTGGGACAAGGAACTGTCTTAGTGAGACTAACAAAGTGATATTAAACATTAGTAAGTCAATAAAACACTGTGTGTATTATAACAAACACATACATAAGACATGTCATCTTCAGCATGTTTGAAATCTATAAATCACTCAGTCAAGAAGCATTTTTTAAACATTTACTATGTTTCAGGCATTATCCTAAGCTCTGTAATTACAAAGAAAGGCAAAAATAGTGTCAATCCTCAAAGATGGGACAGATAACATGTAAAAAAAAAAAAAGGTACATAATATGCATATGAGATAGATAAAAGAAATCTCAGAGCATGAAGTACTAGCAGATAATGGGATCCAGAAAGATTTCCTACAGAAAGTGAGAGTTGAAATAATTCTTGAAGGAAGCCACAGAAACTAATCAATATTAATTTATTAAGCATCTACTATGTTCTAGGCATTGTGCTTGATGCTAGGGTTAAAAATACAATCAATGAAACAATTCCTACTTAATATTATAAGTAACAAAACAAAACACATGCATACAGCTATGTAAAAGCATTTACAGAATAAGCATAAAGAGAATGAATATATACAAAAACAAAAATAGTTGAATACTAGATAGCTTTGAGAGTGAAGGCATCAGCAATGGAGGGATTTAGGAAAGGCTTCACATAGAAGATGATATTTGAGATAGGTCTTGAAGAAAGAAAGGAATCTATAATGTAGAATTAAGGAGAATGTCAATTCCAGGCTAGAGGAATGATTAGTAAAATGGCAGAGATGGAAGATGGGAGTGTCATGTTTGAGGAATAGAGAAGGCTGGTTTGGAAGGATTACAGAATTCAGTAGGAAGTAACACACAATGAGATGGTAAAGATAGCTTATGTAGTAAATGGTTTTAGAAGTTAAAAAGGGAGTTTATATTTTATTCTAGAGACAATATGAATACATTAAATAAAAAAATGTTTACTGAGCAAAAATGACATGGTCAGATCAGTGTTTGAGGAAAATCATTTTGGCAAAAGCATGGAGAATCGATTGAAGTGAGGAGAAACTTAAGGTAAGAAGATAAAATAGGAGAATATTTCAATAATATAGGTGAGATGTGAAAAAGGATTTTATTAAGGAGTTGGAGATAAGATTTAGAGAAAAGTCAGATATAGAAATGTGGAGTGGAGATACAAATGAAAATATCTGGCAAGTAGAGAAGATGTCAAGTTTAAGTACCTAGGAAACTAGAATAATGATACCTTCAACAGACATAGGAGTTTGGAAGAGAGTTTAGAAGAGAGTTTGAGAGAACAAATTCTCTTTCTGACATATTATGTCCAGAAGAAGTAGAAGAAGGGTGGGAGAGCATTTCAGGAATGGAAGATAAAGATAGGGGAAGGAGTACTCTATGTTAGGGATAGTAGAAAGTAAGCTAGGGACCATATTGTATAGTTTAAAGAAAAGAGCAAAGTCTCAATACTAGAAAAGTAGGAGAGACCTATCTTTAAATGCCAAACAAAAGGCTTTATATGTGTTCCTAGAAAATTAGTAGAGAACTACTGGAGTTTAAAGAGTAGGGGATGGCTGACACAAGATTTTCTCATTAGGGAAAAATCATTTTGATAGCTAAGTGGAAGATGGACTGAGGTGGGGAGAGACTTGAGGAGGAGAGACCAATGACAAGACTGCTGCAATTGTTCCAGTGAGAGGTAATGAGGATCTGAATGTGGGCTTTGGCTGTGTGATTAGGGAGGAAAGACCTTAACTTTAAAAATATATTAATGTATAATAGTCCATGTAACAATTGATGACCAAAATGTCTATACACTCTGATCCACAGATTCTATTGCTGGGAATAGATTATCATGAGGTCGCTGAGAAACAAAAAAGGCTCCATATACACAAAATATTTATAGCATCAATTAATGAATATCCATTGACTGGGGAATGACCAGGTAAATTGTGGAATATTAATGATGCAGAGAAATGTGTATATTGGTTTTCTATTCCATTTAGAAGTCATAAGTCTTTTAACTCTAGTTCCTCCAGAAATTTGTTATACATTTTAACTTTTGCTTATCTTTCTGTTAGAATTATCCAAAAAATTTAGTTTTCTTCTTTGTTCCTTTTTATTTTTTGAATGTTTTTTCCTTTGTCTGATAGCATGATGACAATTACTGCTTTTTTGGATTCACTTGATGCATAATAAAATTTCCCCCATCTGTTTTACTTTGTAAATGTCTTTTAAATAGACTTCTTGTAAACAACATTTGGTAAAGTCTTGTTTTCTAAGATTTTTTATTTTATTGGATTGTGTTTAAAATCTGAAAGATTATATGTTATAAAGTCATTTACTAGGCAGCTAGACAGAATAATGGATGGAATACTGAAATTGTGGTAAGAAAAAACAGAGTCTGAATCCTGCTCAGATACTTAATAGCAAGTCACTTAAAATTCTATCAACCTCAGTGTCTTTATTTACAAAATGATAGTAATAATGGCATCTAATTTCACAGGGTTGGTTTGAGCTTCAAAATGATAATAACATTATGACTTCTAGTGGAGTACAGCCAAGATGGCAGAGTAAGCAGCCAAGGTCTCCCAACATTCCCCTTCAACTAACTTTAAAATAATGACTTAAATTGGATTCTGGAGGGGCAAAAGCAGTAAAAAGTCAAGGACAACTAAAGAGGCTGAAGTAGAGGTCTGTGACACTGCAGTGGGCTCCAACCAGAAGCCTACACAGCAGCAGCACCAGCAGTAGACCTTAATGGTGGCAACATTAGCAGGATCAGTTTCAGGAGCTCTTAAGCCACAGACCATAAAGGGATCTGGTCAGAACAAGATCTCGGGGGATCCCTGGGGGAGAACTATGTACAGGACCTAATGCTATTTGGCAACTTCATAGCCCACACCCATTTCTGGATAACAGTTCCAGATAGATAAGAGCACCTGCTGTCCCTTCAGTACTTTAGAACAATACTGTTCTCATTATAAGAGAATAGGGAGTCTGATGAGCAGTGTTACTTTTGATCACTCAGGAACAGTAAGCACACCTTTCCCCATATCATACCACCTTGGAAATACTGAAAATGTCCAAATCCCCAGAACCAGCCCAGAAAACAGCAATGAAAAAGCCTAAAGCATGAAAGCATTTCTCACCCTGCTGCTTGTGTACATACCTAGGAAGAGAACCAAACTTTAACATAAACTTCAAAGTTAAAATAAAAAGACTGGAAAAATGAGCAAACAAACAAAAAGAATCTGACTATAAAAAGCCACTATGGTGACAGGAAAGATCAGGACACCAACAAGAAAATGATGTCAAAATAGCTACAAGCAAAACATAAAAGAAAAAAATGTGGATGTGATACAAATCCAATAAAAATCCCAGAAAGAACTAAAAATTATTTTAAAAATTAAATAAAAGTAGAAAAAAAATTGTGGGAAAATGAATGATAAAAGAAAGCTATTAAAAGATAATAGGTTAGTTAAAGAGGCACAAAAAATATCAAAGACACCTTAAATGAGCAGAACCAGAAGATCATTAAACACGGCAACAAGACTGTATGATAATCAATTTTGATGGAAGTGGCTCTCTTCAACAATGAGATTATTCAAACCAGTTCCAATTGTTCAGTGATGAAAAGAGCCATTTACACCCAGAGAGAGGACTATGGACCACAAAATAACATTTTCACTCTTTCTGTTTGCTTGCATTTTGCTTTCTTTCTCAGTTTTTTTTTTCTTCTTGATCTGATTTTTCTTGTGCAGCAAGATAACTGTATAATTATGTATACATATATTGGATTTAACATATATTGTAACATAATTAATATGTATTGGACTACCTGTCATCTAGGGGAGAGTGTGGGGGGAAGGAGGAGAAAATTTGGAACAGAAGGTTTTACAAGGATCAATGTTGAAAAATTACCCATGTCTATGTTTTGTAAATAAAAAGTTTTAATTAAAAAAAAAAAAGAAAAAAGAAAATGACACCTTAAAAAAACTGGCCAAAAAGAAACACAAAATTTCAATGATGAAAAGAATTCCTTAAAAATTAGAATACTTTAAAAAATATATACATTGCTAAGATTAACAGAAGAAATAGAATACTTAATTCTCTTAGAAAAAAATTTGAACAAGCTATAAATGAGCTCCCTAAGAAAAAAAGTTCCCCAAACTAGATATATTTACAAGCAAATTTTATCAAACATTTAAGAAACAATTAGTCCTAATACTATGTAAATTATTTGAAAAAACATAAAGATTCCTTTCATGATACAACTATGGTTTTGATACTTAAACCAGGAAGAGACAAAATAGAGTAAGAAATATAGGCCAATTTTTTTCTAATGAATATTGATGAAAAAATTTAAATAAAACACTAGCAAAGAGATTACAATAATGTATCACAAAGATTATACAATATGAGTAAGTGGATTTTATATCAGGAATGCAGATAAGACTGATTCAATATTAAGAAAACTAGGCATAAACTCAAAACAAGAAACAACAAAAATTACATGATTACACCAATAGATGCAAAAAAAAAGCATTTGACAAAATATAATAACCCTCACTATTAAAAACACCAATACTAGAAAGCACAGGAATAAATGAACCCTTTCTTAAAATGGTAAGTAGCATCCATCTAAAATCAAGATCAAGCATTATCAATAATGAGGACAAGCAAGAAGCCTTCTCTATGAGATCAAGAGTGAATCAAAGATGATCATCATCACTATTATTATTCAATATTATGTTAGAAATGTGACCTAAAATATTAAAAAAAAACGCAACAGAAAGAAATGTTATAGAAATATAACAAGGAAAAAACTGAAGGAATAAAAATAGGAAATGAGGAAGCAAAGCCACTATTTTTTTTTTTTTACAGATAAGTGTACAGCATGGTACACTTTAAAAAAATCTTAAGAATCAATTAAATACTAATCAAAACAATTTCAGAAAAGTTACAGCATATTAATTAAATCTACATAAATCATCGTTTTTATATATTTCCTACAAAACCTAGCAATAAGAGTTAGAAAGAGAAATGTAATTTATACTAATGGCAGACATAAACTACTTAAAAAGTCTAATTGCCAAGAAATTCAAAGACTTTTAAACACAATTACAATATTCTTTTCAAACAAATAAAGACAGTTTTAAACAACTGGGGAAATACTGATTGCTCATGGCTGAGCCAATATAATGTAAAATAATAATTCTAACTAAACTAGTTTACTTATGCAGTACCACACCAACTAATTTACCTCAAAATTATTTAAATTTTTTGAAATTGAAAAAGAGCTAGAAAAAAATAATAATAAAATCAATTTGAAAGAATAAAAGATCAAGAATATCAAAGGAATTAATTTTTAAGATGTGAAGGAAGGTGGTCCAGCAGAACCAGATTTCAAACTATGTTACAAAGTGGCAATTATCAAAACAATCTGATATTGACTAAGAAAGCAAGCAGTGGATCAGTGGAAGAGATTAGATATATAATAAATAGAAGTAAACGACAATAGTAATTTAATGTTAGATAAACTCAAAGATACAAGCATTTTGGGTAAGAACTCACCATCTAATAAAAGTTCCTAGGAAAATTAACAAGCAATCTGAAAAAAAAAAAACAAAAAACTGGCATAGACTAACATCTCACACTGTATACAAAGATATGGTCAAAATGGATAAATGATTTCCATATAAAGATGATATCACAAATAAATTAGAGAAGAATAGAAAAATCTATGTCAGATCTATGGATAAGAGAAGAATGTATGAGCAAATAATACATAGAAAGAATCATGGAAAGTAAAAAGGATAGTTTTGTTTATTATTGTTGAGTTGGTTCAGTTGTGGCTGATTCTTTGTGATCTCATTTGGGGTTTTCTTGGCAAAAAATACAGGAATGCTTTGCTATTTCTCTAGCTCATTTTACAGATGAAGAACTAAGGCAAACAGCATTAAGTGACTTGCCCAGGATCATGCAGCTATTAAGTGTCTGAATATATAAATAAGAAAATCAATCTCCCTGATTCCAGGCCTAGTCCTCTATTAAGTGAGCCACCTAGCTACCTATAATTCTGATTATATAACAGTAAAAAAATTTTTTTTTGCACAAACAAAACTAATGCAGCCAAAATTAGAAAGAAAACAGGAACCTGGGAAAACATTTTGCAAGTTCCTCTGATATAAGCCACCTTTCTCAAATATATAGAGAACAGAGCCAAATCTATAAAAATAAAAGCTATCACCTAACTGCTAATTGAATAATATAAACAGACAATTTTTGGAAAAAAATCAAAGTTATCAATGAAAAAATTTCACATGAAAAACATGTTCTAAATCACTGCTGACAATAGAAATTCAAATAAAAAAAACCTCTGGGGTATTGTATCATACTTATCAGATTGATTAACAAGATGGAAAAGAAAAATAATAAATTCTATAAGGTATGTGAAAAAATTGAGACACCAATGATCTCCTGGTAGAATTTTGAACTAGTTCAATTTGGAACTATGTCTAAAGGGTTTCAGAATTGTACATCCTTTGATTCAACAATAGCTTTACTAAATCAATATACCAAAGAGATCAAAGAAAATGGGAAAGGACTTTTTTGTAGTAAAGAATTACAAACCAACGGGATACTCATTGATTGGGGAATGACTGAATAAACTTAACCATATGATTATGATGGAATACCATTGTGAAATAAGAAATGATGAGCAGGATTGTTTCAAAAAAACCTGAGAATACATATGAACTGATACAAAATGAAGTGAAGTTTACTAGGTGAAGATTATGCATAGTAATATCAATATTATAAGAATGATCAACTGTGAAATACTTAACTGCTATGAACAAGATAATGACATGACAGTTATAAAGGATCCATGATGAAAAATGCTATCCATTTCCAGAAAAAAGAATTAATGAGCTCCAAATACAGATTGAAGCTTTGTTTTTCTAAAAGAAAACAAAACAAAACAACTTTGTTTCTCTTGGGTTTTTGTTTGTTTTTTCTTCTGCCACATGACTAAGATGGAAATGTTTTGCTTGACTTTATATGAGTAACTGATATCAAGTTTCTTGCCTACTCAAAAAAGAAAGTAGAAAGGAAGTAAAAGAAGTTGGAACTCAACATTTTAAAAATCATTTTTTAATATGTAGTTGAGAATATTTGACAAAATAAAAATATATTTTAAAAAGAAAAAAAAAGAAGAAAGTAAGGTTTTGCACATACAAAATCATTATAGCCAGAAAAATTAGAAAGAAAGCTGGAAACTGGGGGGAAAATTTTTACAGCAAATTTCTCTGAAAAAGGCCTCATTAAATATATGCAGAGCTGATCCAAATTTATATAAATAAGAGCCATTTTCCAATTGGTAAATGCTCCAAGGATTTAAAGAGACAATTTTCAGAAAAAAATCAAAGCTATCAAGTCATATGAAAAAAAATTCTCTCAATCACTATTAGAGAAATGCAAATTAAAACAATTCTGAGGTACTACCTCACATCTATCACATTGGCTAACATGACAGAAAAGAAAAATGATAAATGTTTGAAGGATTGTAAAAAAAATATTGACTCTACAGAATATTGGTGAACTACTTTAACCAATCAGGAAAACAATCTGGAACTGTGTCCAAAGAACAATAAAATTGTGCGTGCCCTATGATCCACCAGTGTCTCTCCCAGATTTGTATCCCAAAGAGATCAAAGAAAGGAGAAAAGGACCCATTTGTACAAAAATGTTTATAGGAGCTCTTTTTTTGTGTGGTGACAAAGAATTAGAAATTAAAGGGATGTCCATCAACTGGGGAATAACTGAAAAACTTGTGATATGTAACTGTGATAGAATATTACTATGAGCAGTATGGTTTCAAAAAAACTGAAATTTACATGAATTAATATAAAGTGAAGTGAGCAGAACTAGAATATCTTACACAGTAAAAAATATTGTAAAGATTATCAAAAGAAAAAAACTTAGCTCTTTTGATTAAAAAATGATTCACAATAATTCCAAAGGATACATGATGAAAAATACTATCCATATTCAGAAGTGCAGATTGAACAAAACTTTTTTTTAAAAAAATTCTTTGTTTCTTACATTTTATTTTATTTTGTAATATACGCAAGATGGAAATGTTTTAAATAATGTCACATGTATAATTGATATCATTTTGGTTGCCTTCTCAATGAGTGGAAGAGGAGCAGGCAGTAGGAAAAGAATTTGTAATTTAAAAACAATTTTAATAAATATTGAAAATAAATAATTTCAAAAAATATAATATTAGGGGCAGCTAAGTGGTGCAGTGAATAGAGCATCAGTCATGAAGTCAGGAGGACCTGAGTTCAAATCTGGTCTCAGATACTTAATACGGCTTAGCTGTGTGACCTTGTACAAATCACTTAACCCCAATTGCCTCAGCAAAAAACCAAACCAAAACAAAAAAATATAATAATAAAAATAGCTAGCACTTATACTGCACCTTAAGGTTTGCAAAGCATTGTAATAACACTAAAATGTTATTTTAGCTAATCTACACAATCCTTGTGAAGGAAATGTTATAATTATTCCCCTGTATCCAGTCTGTTTTTAAGGAAAGGTTAAATTACTAGCTTGGGGTCATAGAACCATACTAGTGTTAGACATAATTATTATTAAGACATAGTTCCAATGGATGTGAGAAAGGTTAGGAAAAGTCTTACAAAATGAGAAATCTGAGATTGCTTTAGCTAGCAAACTAACCAAGCTTCTTCCAAATTTCCCTTAAAAAACAAAATCCTCGATGGAATAAATTTATGTCTAAAGAAGACCTGGAACTCCTAATTGAACACCAGATGGATAATTTTGATTATATTAAGTTAAAAAGTTTCTGTACAAACAAAACAAATGCAGACAAGATTAGGAGGGAAGCATCAAATTGGGAAATCATCTTTACATTTAATGGTTCTGATAAAGGCCTCATTTCTAAAATATATAGAGAATTGTCTCATATATATAAGAATTCAAGGCACTCTTCAATAGATAAGTGGTCAAGGGATATGAACAGACAATTTTCAGATGATGAAATTAAAACCATTTCTAGTCATCTGAAAAGTTGCTCCAAATCACTATTGATCAGAGAAATGCAAATTAAGACAACTCTGAGGTACCACTACACCCCTGTCAGATTGGCTAAAATGACAGGAAAAGATAACGATGAATGTTGGAGGGGATGTGGGAAAACTGGGACACTAATACATTGTTGGTGGAACTATGAACAGATCCAACCATTCTGGAGAGCAATTTGGAGCTATGCTCAAAAAGTTGTCAAACTGTGCATACCCTTTGACCCAGCAGTGTTTCTACTGGGCCTATATCCCAAAGAGATCTTAGAGGAGGGAAAGGGACCCACATGTGCAAGAATGTTTGTGGCAGCCCTTTTTGTAGTGGCTAGAAACTGGAAACTGAAGGGATGCCCATCAATTGGAGAGTGGCTGAATAAATTATGGTATATGAATGTTATGGAATATTATTGCTCTGTAAGAAACGACCAGCAGGACGATTTCAGAGAGGCCTGGAGGGACTTGCATGAACTGATGCTGAGTGAAACGAGCAGAACCAGGAGATCATCATACACAGCAACAACAGTATTACATGATGATCAATTCTGATGGACATGGCTCTCTGCAACAAAGAATTGTCTCAAACCAGTTCCAATTGTTCACTGAAGAAAACTATATACACCCAGAGAGAGGGAAATGAAATATGGACCACAACGTAACATTTTCATGATCTCTATTGACATTTGCTTGCATTGTGATGCCTTTCTCTGATTCTTTTTTTTTCTTGTAGATAGGATTTTTCTTGCATAACTTCTCAAGCATTTCAACATTATTAACATGTAGTGGACTTCCTGCCATCTAGGGGAGGGGAGGAGACTGAGGGTAAAATTTGTAATGGAAAGCTTTGTAAAGATCAATGCTGGGGAACTACCCATACATATGTTATACAAATAAAAAGCTTTAATAAAAAAAAAAAAAGATTAGAGGAAGTTAAATCTTAAAAAAAAAATCCTCAATATCCTTTCAAATTTTGGATTAGGTCTGTGGAAAAAACTTAACTTGAGTGTTAAATTTTCTCTGGGAAAAAAATTTTGCTGGTAACCTGTTAGGGACTTCAAGGCATAGCTCTCCGAACTATATGATCCTGGTCAAACATCCCAGAGTTGAGTACAGTGTCTCTAATATAGTAGTGCTAAATAAATGTACTGAATTGAATTTGGGAAGGCCCCAGGCTCAAGGTTGGGAAGGAGAAGAAAGAGTTGACAAAGAAAGAAAGAATGGGCCTGGGTAGAAACAGGGGAAGGTGGAGGTATTTAAATTCCATGATGATTTGGCAGCAAATACTCAAAATCCCAAATCTTAAATTCATGAATGTCTAGATCCATATTTAAAAGATGTTTTTATGAAGCAGAAAATAGAGATTTACTTAAATCATTCTAATATTTTGTAAAGAAAAAAGAAAAAAAGACAAGAAAAAAGGAAAGCAAAGGAAAAGAAAAAAAAGAAAAGGAAAGGAAAGAACAGCTTATACATATCTCTACTGTTCTCACTTTGTCTTCTACTAAGGTTCTAGAGAATTTCTTTGATGGCAGCAGTTACAACAAATGTAACCCAACTGTTACACAGATCTCTGGCAGTTAACTTCAGGACTTCCTGTTCCTGCAGCTGTGTTTGATACATTCCTAGACTTGAATTCTATTGTTTGTAATATGTCAAAAGAATTTGCTTCACCTTTACATTCCCTCTTTAAATATAAACATTGTCCTAACCACTCTGCATTCAATGAGGGCCTGAAGGAAACAAATCCAGAGTGGTCTCCCAACCCTCAAATGCCAGAACTGATACCACTGTTGATAACTTGTGGCAGGACACCGGAGGAAGTAAGACTCAGCATGAACTCTAAAAGCATCAGAGAGACAATAGGAGCCTCTTAATCTAGGAAAGTGAACCTACCACTTCAATGAATTAAAATTCGGGGGAGCACAAAATGCCAGAATTAGAAGGAATCTTAAGAGATCATCTGTCCTGTTACTTTACAAATAAAAAACTGATTCCTAGAAAGAGGAAAGAGCTTTGAAAGAAAGGCAAATTTAAAAGCTTTAATATGTTGTCTTAAAATTGGATGAAGATTTCTAGATCAGGACTTAAAATATAGAAATGATGAGCTTGTGAGCAGAGACTGAATACACTTAACCAGACCAGTAAAAATATGGCTGCTTGAAGATTTATGAATCTGATCAAGATTGAACCAAATAAAGTAGCTAATCATGGAAAAGTGTCCACCCCATCTGACTAAATATTTGCCATAGTGAGTAGGCAGATATGGCACCAGGAGACAAATAGTAGTACAGTATACAAGTAATTGACAAGTAATAATATTTTAAAAAATAGTAATAAGACTGATTACCTCAAGTGTCTTTATAGACAAAATGTGGATAGATATTAAACAAGATGATCTGGAGCTCCCACCCTCTAAGTAGATACATTCCATTTGAAAGATATTGAGACCTGATAGGATGAGATTAAGAAAAATAATATATATCCATCTGAAAAGATAAACTGCAGAAGAGAAAGAGGTACTTGCTAAAGAAAGGACAGAACTCTCGAGTAGAAATTACACTTGTATAGTTGAAGTCATGAAAATGAAGGAAAACAAGACTAAAGAGATTAATCCATATCCGAGGTTTTGAAAAAAAAATTCACAAATTTTGGAAACGTATTGAAAATACTTAAAAAAAAAGCAGAACTATTCAATTCCTGTGTTGCTTATGTTTTTTAGGCCAAGAAAAATGAACTTGAACTGGAAAATATAGGTCAAAACAAGAAGGAATATCAGGCAGCTAAAATGCAAGATAAAAAAGGAAATAGAACATCACTTAGGTATCTTCATTGACCATTGGAGGTCAGAAGATTAAAATACTCTATTTCCCCCACTATTAAAGCACTATATTTCCTCTAAAACTGGAAAATGGCCCAAGGTTCATAAAGTATAGAAGGTACATCTGAATAGAACAGGAGAAATACAAAAAAATACAAACAGGAGAAATACAATGGAAAAAATGTTTCAGTTTTCAAAAAAGGAAAAGTAAGGAGGTATTTAAAAGAGCACTTAGATGGTTTCCACAAGTTTTCAAGTCAGATGATAAAAAATTACAAGTAGACTTTTCAAATGACTGATGAAGACTTCAAATGCTAGAATTTGATTATAGAACATATAATTCAAAGGACACTTTGTAAGCACTTAGCAATGAAACAGTGAATATTGAATGCCACTATGACTTCATCAACAATAATTAACAATGACAAACTGATCTCATTTTCATTTTCAATAGGATTATTAAACTTGTAGATTAGAGGGCTATAATACCTCGATTTGAAGAAAGAATTTAACAAAATCTGTCATATTGTCTGTCCTTATGGAGATGTGCATGTTTGCTAAATGACAGTACTGTTAGACACAAACAGAACAAGTTGATTGAACTCAAAATGAAATCTCTAATGGAATGCCCAGATGTCTGTGGCCTGTATCCCTCAACATTTTTATCAATGACTTGGATGAAGACACTGAGAAAATGTTTATTGAATATGCAAATGATGGAAATCTGGAAAGAATAAATTATATATTTGATGATGGAGTTATGATAAATTTCTTTTGACAGGTTAGAATATGATCAAATTGAATCAAGTGATATAACAAGCATAAACATAAGCCCTTTTGATAGTTTCTACCAGGATCTATGAATCTACTCTTTCTACTTCTGACTTTTATTATTTCATGTCTAGTTTATCATTGCTTTTGTCTTTCTTTGACTCTACAAAGTAACCGAGGTCTTTTGAGTAAAAAGGACCTCACAAATGATATAATTTAACCTCCTTGTTTAATTAAGAATCTGCTCTAGAGATCCAAGATATAGAAGCATTATCTAATGAAATAATTCTAATGACAGAATTCAGTTTATCACAAGGCAAGACATTCTATAAATGGACAGTTTCATTTTTATAAAATTCTTCTTTATGTAAAGTGTTCAATTAGGACTAATTCTATTTAACTACAAAGAATAAGAATATTCTACAAACACTTTTTCAAATTTCAGAGGACTGCAATAATGCCTTCCCTAATTTTTTTTTTTCTTTTACAGGCTAAAAATTAATCAACAAGCATTTTGAAAACTCCCACGTACCAAGAATTGTAGTAGACAGTAGGGATAATAAAGATAAAAATGAAATAATCCTTGTGTTAATGAGCTTGCCTTTACTTGAGGAGACAAATATGTACAAATTCAAAATATATATAAAATAAATAGGGACTTTTTCTGTGATTTCATTAGTATAAAATGACTAAGGAAGAACATATTTTCTTCCAATACAAGGTGGCACTTTTGTTTTTCTCACAATGACCATGGTATTAAAAGGTAAAGTGACTTGTTCAAAGTCATACCCAGAGTATGTGTAAAAGACATGGTCTGAAATTAGGTTTTTTCAGTTTTGAGGCCAATTCTTTCTCCACTATTCTAGGTTGCCTCTTTATACAAAAGAAGTACAAAGTAATTTTGGAGAAAAGGCACTAGAAGCTAGGGTAGAGAGGTATAGATTATATATAAGGTAGCACTTAAGTTGACTTCTAAAGGAAAACAGGAATTTCAAGAATTTGGTGATATATGAAGAATAGTAAGAAGGCCAATTTAGCTGGGTATTAAGTGTATGAAGGGGCATAATGTGTAAATAAATATCCTTGTAGAGTAAATCAGTGTCAGTATGCATTTTGTTAATATACTCTTAAATATTAACCTATGCCTTGTGCAAGCACTTAGGCCTTATTCTTTCTATTTTTTTTTGACATAGATTAATCTTGTGTTTTCTATCCCAATTTTGCTATATTATATCATTTCTATTATGAGGGAGCTTCTATTTCCCCACACACAAAATAAACTCATCTAGGATAAGAGAAAAAGAAATCAAACTTCTTTGACAAGAGTTTGCTATCAAAGATATAAAGACTATAACTATGTCTATATATATGTGTGTATGAATTTGGGATGTGTACACACACACACACACACATATGTATATATATAAATATACATGTATATATAAACCAAAAGCCATCTCAATATAGAAGTGGTCTTAAGATATGAATAAATAGTTCTTAAAAGAAATATAAATTATTAATGATGAAAGAATATACCAAATCACCAAAGTATGAGAAAAACAGATCAAAACAACTCTGAGGTTTCATCTCATATCAAACAAATGATCAAAGATGACAAAAGATAAGAATAGTTAGTTTTAGAGGGGCCATGGCACACTTAGAGCTGTGAACCAATTTTGAAAGAAATAATAAAGTGACTAAAATGTCTATACTTTTAAACCCAGTGATTCCACTACAAGGTTTATTCTCCAAGGAAGCACTGATAAGAAGAAAGTTACTATATACACCAAAATATTTATATCAGTATTTTTTATTGTGGCAAAGAATTATAAACAAAGCAGATACCAATTTATTAGACATTGACTAAATAAAATTATGGCAAATAAATGTAATGAAATACTGTGCTGTAAGAAATCATGAACATGACAAATTCTGAAGCATTGAAAAATCTACATGATGCAAGGTGAAATAAACTTAGAAAAGAAAACAATGTACATAATTTTTACAATAATGTAAACAAAAAAATATAACCATGAAAAACCGCAAAATCATAAAGAACAAGCATGTCTTGAAAGAAGAGATATGAGAGGATACTCCCAAACCCCAGTACACTTTTGTAGAAAGGTAGGAGGCCTGAAAGTGTTGCACATTGCACATATTATTAGGCTTTCAAAGCACTTATCAGTTATGCTGATTTTTTTCCTCTTTTTCTTAAGTTTTAGTCTTAAAAATGCTATTTGTTTTATGGAATGGCTCTCTGAGAGGGAGCAGGAAAGAGATACTAGTGGGAAAAAAATTTACATGATAATTCAAATGTATGTTTGAATGGAATAGCAAGTTTCACAGAGTAAATTTGCAGTTTCATGTACAATATTTCTTTTGGTACTGTTATGAAAATGCTTGTTTTATTCAGTAAATTAAAAATGAATTTCTAGAATTTGTTTGTCATTTCTCTTTTAAATCTTAATATTTTAATTTTCCCAGTTACATGTAAAAACAATTTTAATATTTTTTTCTTTTCAAATTTTGAGTTCCAACTGAATGGTTGCCCATCAATTGGAGAATGGCTGAATAAATTATGGTATGTGAATATCATGGAATATTATTGTTCTGTAAGAAATGACCAGCAGGATGACTTCAGAGAGGCCTAGAGAGACTTGCACGAACTGATGTTAAAGTGAAATGAGCAGAACCAGAACATTGTACATGGAAACAGCAAGATTATACGATGATCAATTCTGATGGACATGGCTTTCTTCAAACAATGAGATGATTCAAATTAGTTCCAATTATTCAGTGATGAAGAGAGCCATCTACACCCAGAGAGAAGAATGTGGGAACTGAAAGTGGTTCACAACATAGCATTTTCACTCTTTTCGTTATTGCTTGCTTGCTTTTTTTTTTTTTTAAACTGGTTTGATTTGATTTTTCCTATGTAGCACAATAATTGTATAAAATTATGCATATATTGGGTTTAACATATATTCCTACCATGTTTAATATATATTGAACTAAATGCCATCTAGGGGAGGATTTGGGGTGGGGCGTGGAAATTGAAACATGTTTTGCAAGAACTAATGTTGAAGAATTCTTCATGCATATTTTTTTTAATATATTTTATTTTATTTTATTTTTTATTTTTTTTATTAATACTTTTTATTTGCAAAACATATGTATGGGTAATTCCTAAACATTAACCCTTACAAAGCTTTCTGTTACAAATTTTTCCCCCCTACTCCCCAACCCTCCCCTAGATAGCAGGATATCCACTACATGATAATTATGTTAGAATACTTAAATCGAATATATATATAGTTATTGCCACACGTCATTTTTTTTGTTCAGGAGAAATCGTATCTATAAGAGAGAATAATCCGATAAAGGAAATACAATGCAAGCAAACCTCAATAGGGAACATGAAAATGTTATGTTATGGTCCACATTTCACATCCCTCTCTCTGGGTGTATATGGCCTTCTTCACTCAACAATTGTAATTTGTTTGAAGCATTTCATTGTTGAAGAGAGCCATGTCCATCAGAATTGATCATCATGTAATACTGTTGTTGCCGTGTACAACAACCTCCTGGTTCTGCTCATCTCACTCAGCATCAGTTCATGCAAGTCTCTCCAGGCCTCTCTGAAATCGTCCTGTTGGTCGTTTCTTACAGAGCAATAATATTCCATAACATTCATATACCATAATTTATTCAGCCACTCTCCAACTGATGGGCATCTACTCAGTTTCCAGTTTCTAGCCACTACAAAAAGAGCTGCCACAAACATTCTTGCACATGTGGGGCCCTTTCCTTCTTTTATGATTTCTTTGGGATATGAGCCCAATAGAAACACTGCTGGGTCAAAGGGTATGGACAGTTTGATAACTTTTTGAGCATAGCTCCAAATTGCTCTCCAGAATGGTTGGATCCGTTCACAGCTCCACCAACAACATGCATGTTTTGAAAAATAAAAAGCTTTAATAAAAAAGGATAAAAAAATGAATTTCTAAAAGTTACATTAGTTTTTTTTAGCTATTTAATCACACTGTTTTTTAAGAACTGCTCTCTAACCATATCTCCTCTACTTTGTACTTCTGAAATTAATTTTTTGAACCCAAGTCTGACTTTATACTTATCCCTACTGAATTTCATTTGATTAAATTCAGTCCAATCTGTAGCTTGTCAACATCTTTTTGGATCTTGACTCTCATCCAGAGTTAGCTTGTCCCTTCCAGATTTGTGTCATCTGCACATCTGATGAGCATACCATCTATATCTATATCCAGACTAATGATAATAATATTAAGCAGCACAGCACCAAGTACAGATCCCTGGGGTACTGTGCTGAAGATTTCCCATAATGTTGATGTTGAAACATTAACTACACTTTGGTTATCCATTAAGTTCTACATTTTTCTAATTGTATTCTCATCAATCTATCGGGTAATAAACAAGTATTATGTGCTTTCTCTGAGCCAGGCATTGTGATAAGAGCTGTGGATACAAAGAAAAACAAAACAAAACAAACCCCTTCTCAAGGAGCTCATATCCTGAAGAGAGAGACAATGCCTATATACATAATTTGGCTTGCTTTGTCTATGTTGAGATCGCCTAACGTGGAAGTACTGCTCCTGGAAAGGATTTCCCTCCCATCTTCTCACCATGTGGGTGGGAGGAATCTCCTTGGATTAGCTACAGGGCCAAAACAGGGAAAGTCTTTAAAAACTGTTGGATTGGAACAGCTGTGGCACTTTCCTGTCCCAGTCAAAAGGATGAAGAATATAGTTCACTCATAATGAGAGCATTGTGAAATGAGCCCATGAGAGGAAAAACTTCCTTTTCCCTGCTCTTCCTTTTGTCCTATGACTACAAAATTTCTCTGTCTAAAGTTTCTGTTTGTTTCTTATGTTTGTTTTTGTCAGTTTCAAATGCTAAAGACAGTTCTTACTGGACCTAAAAGTTCGAGCCACTGTGACTTCTAGTGATTCTACTCAGAATTCTAGGCAGGATGTTGCCGCTATCCAGGCACAGAAGCCCTGAGAAGCCTGGGTGCCTGGGACTCAAGTACAAGGGGAGTTTTGGACTTGGAAATGGGATGGTACTCTATAGGAACTGAGCTAAGCAATGAATCTAATCTCCTTTTCCTCTCAGAGGCTAAGGTAAGTATAAGACAAAGTGTGTTAAACTATGGGTTGTGGCCCCATGTGAAGTCACATAACTCAATGTGGAGTTTGTGGAATTATGATTTATTATCAGTAAACTTATGATTTGTATACCTATTTTATATAGCTATATGCCCTAGGGTTGCACAAAAATTTCTCAGGCAAAAAGGATTTGTGAGTGGAAAACATTTGAGAAGGCCTATTATAGGAGATTCAGGAGATATGAAGACCCATGTGTTAGGGAGGATGTCTGTATATTTATTATAGATTTTTATTTTGTTTTGTTTTGTTTTTGGCTGAGGTAATTGCCTAGGATCACACAGCTAGGAAGTAGTAAGTTTCTGAGACCACACTTGAACTCAGGTCCTCCTGACTTCAGGGCTGGTGTTCCATCCACTGTGCCACCTATCTGCTCTTTATTACATATTTTGAAATAAATATTCGCGTGTAAAAGCTAATCTTAATCTTAGTAGTTAAATAGAATTGAGGTACAACCACTACACTTCAGGAAAAATAAGAACGGGGGACTGAAACTCTCCAGGCTGACTTTCCCCAGTCTCCTGAAGTGTATGGGAAAACTGAGAAGAATGAAATGTAATATGTCTGATATTCAGACACTGGGCACTAAGACAGTTGGTGTTATACATACATTCATCAATACAAAATATATACAGAGTAGGTGGACAGTAATGTCAGAGAAGAAGGTAATGATAGCTAGGCAGATCAGGCTACAGAAAATGAGATTTGGATTCAGTTCTGAAGGAAGCCAAGGAATCTATGTGATAGAAGTGAGGAAGGAAAGCATTCTAGACATGGGAGAAAATCAATACCAAAGGGAGATAGAGCACTGTTTGATTAACAGCATGTAGACTAGTTGTACTAGCTGGAGTACATGGAAATTGAGGGGGAATAAGCATTTATTTATATAGCATCTGCTATGTGCCAGGAATCATGTTAAATGTTTTTTTTTTAATGTACAAATTTTATCTTATTTGATCTTTAACAAACCCCCCCACAAAGTAGATGTTAGTATTATCAGTTGAAGGAACTGAGGCAAACAGATTAGTCAAAAGTTATCCAACTAGTTATGTTACTGAAACTGGATTTGAATTCAGGTTATTCTCCAGTCAATACTCTATCCACTGTACAACCAACTACCTCTGAAGGAACATGATAGATAGGGGTCAGAGCAAAGAATAGATAATCTTCAATTCTCTTAATGGTACAAGAAGGGAATAATATGAAAAAAGGCTATAAAAATAGGTTGAATCCAGGTTGTAAGAGCTTTAAATACCAAACAGAGGAGTTAATATTTGATTTTAGAAGTAATGGGAATGCCTGGAGGAGGGAAGAGGAGGAACATGATCAATATTCTACTTCAGGAAAATCATATTGGCATTTTTGAGAAGGACTGGTTGTGGTAGGAAAACTTAAAACAGAGAGACCACTTGGAAGGCTACTGTAATAGATCAGGCAAGAGGTGACAAGAGTGAACTATGGATATAGTACTGTGAGTAGAAAAAAGGTAACATACATAGAAATATTGTGGAGGTAGAAAAACAAGATTTGGTAACTGATTGGAAATGTGGAGAGAGGGGAATGAGGAGTAAAGGATAACATCCAGATTGTAAATATGCCTTAATGGTAAGATGGTGGCTCCCTAGATAGTATTGGGGAAGTTGAAAATATAGACGGGTTTGGTGAGAAAAGAATGAGTTCAGTTTTAAAACAGGACATCCAGTATTTAATGTCCAAAAGGCAGTTAGTTATTGGGGACTACATCTCATCATAGGATATACAGGGTTGGAGATATAGATTTGGTAATTATAAAGATTGTCTTCCACATCCCTTTATCTTCTCAAGTATTACCATGAAAGGGATACTTTATCAAATGTTTTGATAAAATCTAAGTAAAATATGCCTGATAGATTCCCCTTAACTGCTAATTTAGTAATGTTATCATAAAGGGAAACTAAAGTTAGTCTGCCACATGAAAGAAGCTTAGTATTTTCCACAAACTAACGGATGATAAATCTTTCACTAAAAATACAAACATCAAAATATCCTTGAGAATCAGTGAATAAACTGTGCTGAAATTATTGAATTATCACAGATAAAATTGTTGCAACCAATCACACTGAACCATAAAAACAGAAGGAAGATGTTTTTAATATAGACAGTGTCATAACAGTCATAAACTTCAAACTTACAGAATGGAATAAAAACTTCTCAAAATAAACAGACCTTACAGAAGAAATCAAAACCACATGGGAAGAGGATGCAATTTTATCTGCTACTGGAGTTATCCAATGATATTTTCAGTTAGTATACTGAAGATGAGTTTATGCTACAACACTTTATTCAATCACAAAAAACCTCAACAATTTTTATTGATCCGATCAATGGTTTTGCCAGACATTAATCATAAAAAGTTGTAGGGCAGTGATATACTAGAATCATTTGAATATTAGAACAAGAAAAATAAAAGTAATCATACTAAATCATGCAACAATACATCAATAAAAAAGCATCCAATTAAATGGCTACATTGAGCAGATCTGCTTTCAGAAATGAAGAGGTTCATGATAGTGACAGGACCATGTTACTATCAGAAACTGAAGAAAACTCATTCCTAAAAACTTCAGTCTTATTCATTAGGAAAGAATTTTCAAAGAAATTATAGAAATTGCAACAATTCTGTAGGTTGAAAAAAGAAAACCCTAGCAAATATCAAATTATCTAGAAAAGATAAGGACAAGTAGCCAGAATGATATATCAAAAATTCACTTTTCTACTTTTTTTTTCTGTTTTTAAGAGCCTTGGATAGAATACTGTCCTTGGAATCAGGAAGACCCAAATTGAATTCCTGTCTGCTTCTGTAAGATACTTTTCTGATCTCTTTTAATAATACTGTCTTCTCTTAGATGATTATCTCCATTTCATTCTGTATATAATTTGTATATTCTCTCCTTTATAAAATTCTGAAATCTCTAACATCAACTGTCTTTTGTCTTTCTTTATATCCCCAGTATACATAATAAGTGCTTAAAAATACTTATTGACTACTTCAGACACTTACTATATAAACCTGACAATTCATTTAAATTTTCTTAACTTCATTTGTAAAATGGGGATAATAATAGCTAGCATTTACCTCATATGATTGCTGAGAGAATCAAATGAGATAAAATGTTTTGCCCATTTTAAAGTGCTATATAAATAATAACTATTCTTCATAAACTAGCAGATAATACATCCTTTTATTTAAAAATGCAAATCTCAAAATATCCTTGAGAATTTAATAACAATACTCTACTAGAACAAGAGTGATATCACAGATAGTACTATAATCAATAATCACATAGGATTAGCTCACAAATTTAAGAAAAACATTTTTCATACATGTTGCCATACTGAACAGTCCTAACCCCCAAACTATGTGGAAATAAAATATTTCAAACTATAGAGACCTAGGGGCAGGGCCAAGCTGGCAAAGAGTAGACAGGTCTTGGAGATCTTTCTGGTTTTCCTCAGAATCAACATCAAATCAAGTCTCTGAACAGGTTTTAGAATGGCAGAACCCACATGGGGGAATCTAGTGGGAGCCCCTTAGCCAAAATACAGCAGCATTAGCTATTCTGTCCTGGTTCAGAAGCCAGTGGATCAGCAGACTAGCTGTGAGATGTGTAATACAACTATAGAAAGCAAAAAGTGAGCCCCAGAACCCCAGCATAAAAAGCGAGACTTGGTCATGCCCACCCAGCATCAGAAGGAAGCCAACAGCATGGGCCCCAGGGCAATGTGAAGCCATGGGCTACACAGGAAGCTTGGGACAATCTCCCCTTTGCCCTAAGAGCAGAACTCAACCTTTAAAAATGAGCAAAAAACCAAAAAGAGCTCTGACCATATTACTAGAGACTCCATAATATAAAGACTCCATAATATGGAGTATTGTAGAGAACAGAATTCAAACTCTGAAGACACTAAAGGCAAAATGCCTCCAGATGAAGCCTCAAAGGGTGGTAAGAGCTCCTCTCCAACTCAAAAGACTCTCTTGAAAGAATTCAAAAATGATCTTAAGAAAGAAAAATGAAGAAGAAAAATGGGGAAAGGAATTAAGAGCTTTGGGAAAGAAAACAGAGAAACTATCTGAAGAAAATCACTCCTTATAAAACAGATTTGGCAAAATGGAAAAAGAAAACATCACTTTGAAAAATAGAACTGGTAAAATCAAAACTGAGTACAACTCCCTAAAAAACAGGGTTGGTGAAATAGGAAAAAAAATCCCATGAAAAAAAACAATTCATTTAAAAATTCAATTGGCCAAATAGAAAAGAAAGTTAAGAATGTAACTGAAGAAAATAATTCACTAAAAATTAGAATTGAACAAATGAAGTGAATGACTCAATGAGACAATTAAGAATCAGTCAAACAAAACCAAAAAAAGAAAAAAGGAAAAGAAAAAGAAAAAATAGAAGAAAATGTAAAATATCTCACCGAAAAAACAAATGACCTGGAAAACAGGTCCAAAAGAGACAATATAAGAATTATTGGATTACCTAAAAAATCACAGTGAAAAAAAGAGCCTAGACAACATTTTTCAAGAAATCATCAAGAAAAACTGCCTTGATGTCCTAGAACTAGAAAGTAAGAGGCATTTAAAGAATTCACCAATCACCACCTGAAAGAGACCCCAAAATGAAAACTTTAAAAAATATTATAGTTACATTCTACAATTATCAGATTAAGGAAAAAATACTGCAAGCAGCCAGAAAAAAAAATTCATATTTCGAGAAGCCATAATCAGGATTGCCCAGGTCCAAGCAGCTTCTACTTTAAAGGATCGAAGGTCCTGGAACATAATATTCCAAAAGGCCAAGGAGCTTAGACTGCAGCCAAGAATCAACTATCTAGCAAAATTAAACATTACCTCTCAGGGGAAAAGATAGATATTCAATGAAACACGTGACTTTCATTTATTTCTGATGAAAAGACCAGAGCTTAACAGAAAATTTGATCTTCAAATACAGAACTCAAGAGAAGCATAAAAAGGTAAAAAGGAAAGAAAAATAAATAGTTAAAAATATAAAAAGAAATTAGGGGTAGAAAACAAATTATATAGGAAGAGGAGGAAAAGGAAAGTAAAGTGGGGTAAATTATATCACATGAAGAAGCAAAAAAGACCTATTACAATTGAGGGAAAGAAAAGAGGGGAATGAACACTAGTTAAATCTCAATCTCATCAGACATATTTCGTTTGATAGACAGACTTGTTTCACCCTATAGGGAAGCAGAAAAGAAAGGAGAAAGAAAAAGAGGAGACTAATAGAAGAGAGAACAGAAGTAGAAGGGGAAAGGGATAAGAAAGGGAGAAAGATTATAAAAAGGGAGGGCAGATTGAGGGAAGTGGTGGTCAGAAGCAAAACACTAGGGAGGAGAGAACTGGGGAAAGGAAAAAATAAAAGTATAACTTGGGGAAAATAAGATGATGGGAGATACAGAGTTAGTAATTTTAAATGTGAATGGGATGAATTCCCCCATAAAACAGAAAAAGATAACAGACTGGGTAAAAAACCAGAATCCTACAATATGCTGTTTACAAGAAACAAATTTAAAGCAGAGTGATACATACAGAGTAAAGATAAAAGGCTGGAGCAAAATCTATCATGCTTCAGCTGAAGTAAAAAAAAAGCAGGAGTAGCCATCCTGATCTCAGAATAAGCAAAAGCAAAAATTGACCTAATTGAAAGAAATAAGGAAGGAAACTATATTTTGCTAAAAGGTACCATAGATAATGAAATAATTTTAATACTAAACATATGCACCAAGTGGTATAGTATCTAAATTCCTAGAGAAGTTAAGAGAGCCATAAGAAGAAACAGACAGAAAACAGAGGCCTAGAAGAAGATTCTTTTTAAGGTGAAAATAAGAAATATATAGCATCCCCACCATCTTGTCTACTACTGAAGTTACTGTCTTGAAGATATGTTTAATGACTATAGAAGGGGAGTCTGCATCCCCAAATTTTCATTCAACTATAGAAATAATAATATTTTGCAATAATTTACTGAACCCTAAAAATAAAAGGCTAGAGACTTGTCTCAAGGCTATTTTTATCTGAGTTCCATGAAACATAAAAATGAAAAATGATAATAAAAATATGGCAATAATAATTATACACATGAATACTATAGATGAAAATATATACACGTGTGTATATATTTATATATAGTATATGACATCATCTTATACTTTCATCTTACTTTCAAAGTAGTTTTCATAAAGATTAATTTTATTTTGCTAACCTTCTTTTATAAACAATTAACACTGTGATTGTTGTTTCTGGAAGGCTGATAAAGTGCTAACTTTACAAAAATATGACACAGAGAGACCAACACATTTATGGACACCCAAAATAAAATTTCAGGTAGAGCGTTTTATGTCTAATGGAATATGTTTCTTGCCTAAGATAATAATGGTTAACACCAATAACTTACAAATTCAGTTAGCTACAACGTCCTTTTCTTGAAGAATGCCAGTCAAATGAGATAATTACTTCAATAAATAAATTTTGGAGTTACAACAAGGCAGTTGGTAGTTCAGTGGAGAAGAACACTGGGCCTGGAGTCAAGGAAGACCTGAATTCAAATTCACTCTCAGAACTTTCCTACTTCTATGACTCTAGGCAAATCACTTAACCTCTGACTGTCTAACAAAAGGATCCACTGGATTCACTAGAGAAGGAAACCACTACAGTATCTTTGCCATGAAGATACTGGAACAGTTGCTCTACAGGTCACAAAGATTTGAACATGACTAATCAATTGAACAACATCAAAAAAGTTAAAATTAATATATACAAAAATTAATTTTAAACAATTATATAAAGTCACACAATCTTGGATTTAGAGAAATTCCCTCAAGATGAAATTTACTCCAATCCATAACTGAAGTCTATTACCAATTAATATTTTAATTGATACTCTAAAATTTAACAGTCACTAAAAAAGGTACTAAATTCCTACAGTTATCAGCTTCCTATTCTTAATTATTAATTCCACACACTTGCTACAATACTGTCTATACACATCTCAATAGCTAGATCATGACAAGAGAAAATGTCTCCACTTAACTATATCTGAAATTTGTTTGCAGAGAATTATTCCACCGATTTAAGTTAGATTGGAATGAATATAATTCAATTTTGCAAAATGTCTTTAATTCCTTGGAGGAAAGATTTTATAAATGCAAAATCTAACTTCAAAATTTTAAAAAGCACATACAAAAAAATAGGAAGAATTGCAGGCAAATTAAATTTAATTAATATAAAAAACATTGAATGTATAGAAATGTTGGAAAATACAAACTATAGGTAGTTCTATATATGATAAAACATCCAAATAAGATTAAAAAACATGTTTCATCTTAAGCAAATCCATCTGTAAAAATAACCACGGAATTCTTTTTGCTTTTTAAATATCACTAACAGTTTTGTTGATGGTGACCATGTATGTTACATTATTTCTGATTCAAACATAGAAGATCAATCATTTAATTATAAGAACACTCATCTTAAATTTATTCTAACCTTTTTTTGGCCATTGGCTAAGCAACAATCATAACGAAAGATAATTTCTCTCCTTTCTTTACTCTTAACCTATACTCATCACATTCTTAGCTTCTTGGATTGAACACTGGCCAAAAAAAATGACAATTCACTGAGAGTACAGTTCAAAAGAAGAACAGTATATAAACTGCCCATTTAAAAATGTTGCAGATTAACAAATGCCAATACATTACTTACCCATTCATAAGAAACAATCCAGCAGCCACGGGCAATTCCCAACAGTACATTCAGAGTTCGACGTGGCTCCCCTGCAACTACATGAGTTGTAGATTCACATACATTACACGAAAAAGAAAAGTCCTTCAATTTGTCCACCACCTGCATGATGATATTCTGTTTCCTGCCAAACAGGATATTAAAAAACAGAACTTAAGTCATATATCTCCTGCACTAGCACTTACATTCAAATAATTTAAATAAAAAGAAAGCTAAAACTAAATTTTATATATATATATATATGTATATACATATACATATATATATATATATTTTAATTTTGGAACAGACTTTTGATTTCATTGCTACTTAGCAGTTTGGATGGGAAAATCCTCTTTACATGTGCAGACTGGAGCTTGCTCTGCAAACTAAGTGTTCTTGAGCTGGCTGGGGCACTGAGAACTAAAATGATTTGTCCAGGCTTATATAGTTGGTGCCTGTCAAAAGACAAAAGTTGAACACAATTCTTTCTGACTCTAAAGTTAGCTCTCTGCCCACTATACCACTCTGTCTCATGTTCAAATCTTCATTTCTTCAAATTGTTGATTCCCTGACCCACCCACCCCCTTTTTTTGGATATACCTAGAAAGGGTACAAAAAGTATGGGGTTATGTTAGGAAATAGGAAAGGAAGCAAAAGATTGACAAAAGCCTCTCTTAGAGGGGATTGAGACCCAGGAAAGTGACATGACTTGTCCAAAGTTAGTTAATTAATGGCAGAGCTGAAACTATACCTACATTTCCTAACTCTTAGCCTAGTGGCCTTTCTTCTATATTTAACCCTTAGGCAATTTGAGATATTCCTTTGGACAGGATATTGTTTTGATAGTTTAAATATTATTTCCAATTCTTGTAGCCAGAATGTCTTTACTTTTATATTGTCTTAGGATCACAGAGCCATATAAAATGAGAAAGGGCCTTCAGAAACCAGATAGCCAAACCTGCCCAATATCACACAGAATCCCCTTAGAAGACTGTGGAGAAATTTCAGTGAGTCCATGAAATGAGTTGGAAAAAATAACTTACATCTTTATTTTCATCAACTTTTGCTTTCCTTAGTAACTCTATATATTTTACGAATTTAAAAATATTATTCCAAGATGGATCCATAGACTACCCACTGGTGAAAGGTATATATGATATAAAAAAGGTTGAGAAGCCCTACTATATAGACAGTCTTCAGGATCATTTTTCAAACTTCCTATAATAGCAATTACTTCCCTTATCAATTACCCAACAATTCTTTCCATCTTCCATTCATGGAACAGAACCGAATTGTGGAATACCTGAAGTTATCTAGTCTAATCTCTCTCAGTCTCTCTGTCTCCTTTCTCTTTTTTTTACAAAGAAGGGATTAGATATCCAAAGAAGGGAAGTGGCTTATACAAGACCACACAGACTAGTTAATGGCAGATCTAGAATTAGAACTTAGGTCTTTGCATTCATACATCTTTACATCCTTTCCCTAGAAGGGACCTCAATTCTGTGTCACTCATTAATTATGTTATTAACCTGTGATACTCCACAGCTATCAGTTTCCTAAAGGATTATTGTTTGGTTTAGGGGATCTTTAAGGTCGTTGCCTTGTCTAAATTTCTATGCTTCTACAGATATCAGTGTTACCATCTGTTAACTGTCTGGCTATTACATGACCGACAAATGTCTTTCCAAGGCAAGGATGCAAAATGTTACAAGGAAAACAATATTGGCTTTAGGATTGGAGAAGCTAATCCAAATAAGCCAAATCTTTGAAACTTAGTCCCTGTGAGACCTGGAACTTCCCAGTGCCTCAGTTTCCTCATATGTACATTGAGGAGGTTAGCCTACATGGCCTCTGAGGTCCCTTCATATTTTGACTATGTGATCCTGTGATACTATTCCACATAAGATAGGAACTATAGGTCTGTAACTTTTATTAAAAAAAAACAAGCAAGAGAAAGGAAAAAGTAAGAATCATGAAAGGAAGAAGGAAGAAAAAATAATGATTTAAAAAAAAGTTTTATTTGTAAGTATGGGATTTCATGAGTAGATAAGGAACACAAAATGTGTCATTTAAAGAAAATTATACTCAAATTCAAAGTCAAATTATTTCAATATTATTTCACTTAGAATATATTGAACCCAGTTAGTGATGCATATGGAGAAAATTATAGGAATTTTCAAAAAAACATTAATCATGAACAGAGTGTTTCAAATATCGGCCCCTTTATTTCATGCTGTGAAACAAAAACAAACATTTTGCTAAAAAGTGTTTTAAATATACATATTCTTCCCCTCCAATATGCCTCAATTTGGATTTTCATACAAATGTCATTATAATTTGATGAATGTCTGTAAATCTGAAAGAGATCTGTGGGGGGTAAAAAAAATCATATAATCCTTTCTCTAAAAGCAGAATTTTAAAAATTGCAACCAAGTACAACATAGAATATGGAATCATATTTATGTTGGATGTTCTTTCCTGTGTAAGTGTTTAAGAAGGATGATAAGGAGATGCCAGAAAATTAACTCTTCCACAAATATTCAGGGACAACTGCCTTCAGTGATACACAACAGAGGAAACAGTGTCCTTCCAAATTAAAATAGCTGTTTCTTTAAGAGCTTGAAAAATGCATGTGTATCCCAGGGAAGACTCAGAACATGGTAACATTCTTTACAAAGCATTTATACTTTACATGGAGGGGGGAAAGAAGCCAAATCCTTGGCTTGTGATTGATTTATGGGCACAAGAAACAGCAAAGTGTTGTAAAAGCACTGCCTCTTACTTCCCATATGACTCAAGAAATGTTCTCAGTTTTATTTCTGTTGGTTTTTTAACAATGACATTAGTTGGCACAGAGTAATGGGGGCAACCATTTAAATCTTTACACAAGCTACATTTCTGTGTTGACTATAAATAAGTTTCATTCAGTTCAGCATGTGAAAGTAAATGCCATTTATGTTCAGCTAACATTTTGCACAGAATAGGAAGTTATCAAAATAACTAGTACTTACTCAGAGGGCATGCTTGTCATGACTAATGTTCTTGTTGGCTAGAGATTTCAAAAGAAAAGGAACGAAAAAGAAAAGGTCAAAAATATGAAAATCATTTTTTCCCACAGAAACTTTAGTAGTTTCTATCAAAATTATAGCACTAAAAAAGGATGGAAGAATGAAGGGCTAGTTCAGTGGCACAATAAAAGCTTTCATATTCCTGGAAGAGAAAACCTTATAATGGTGGCAAACCTTACACTACTCAAAATGTAAGGCCTAAACAATCAGCATTAAAAATAATAATGTAAGGGCAGCTAGGTGGTGCAGTGGATAGAGCACCAGCCCTGAAATCAGGAAGACCTGAGTTCAAATCTGGCCTTAGACACTTAATACTTCCTAGTTAGGTGACCCTGGGCAAGTCACTTAACCCCAATTGCCTCAGCAAAAAAGCAAATAATAATAATAATGTATATAGTTTTTTATTTCTTACAAAATTACAATATATCTCATTTGAACTTACACAACCCTTTGAAGTAGGCAAGTCGAGGAAATAGGCATCGAGATTAAGTGACTTAGAGTTATAAAACTAGTATGTGTCAAAGTCTGAATTTGAACTCAGACCTTTCTAATATTAAGTCTAGCATTCTATCCACTATATCACTAAATGCCTACTATGGCTAAATACTGTGACTGGGATATAAAAAGAAATAAGGTAATAGTTCCTGACCTCATGGAGATTGCATTTTACTATGGGGAAATAACAAGTACATATAAAAATATATACTCCAAGCAAAATAAAACTAAGCATGTGGGAGTTTAGGAAATTATCATTTTCCCTCAACTAATCAGCCATATCATATATTCAAACATTACTTTAAATTTCCCTCTTTCCAGTGGATGAAAATGGATACATCTGCAGGCCTGAGAATTACTTTTTTGAGATGTGTGGGTCTAGTGTTCTTTTGTTCTTCTAAATCAGATCTCATGCTATTATATGGATTGAATTTGATTTAATTTTGTTAGTTGTCTTCCTGTATTAGATTATAAGCTCCTTGAGAGCAGGACTTATTTTTCTTATTTGTATGTTCAGCGATTAGCGTATTGAATGTCATACAGCAGTTGTTTAATATTTATTTTACTGTATTGCTTTGATACTTCCTGGAATACTAACAGAGAATATCAGTGCATTTTTGTGATCAGGCATTTTTAGCTAAGTAAATAAGAGAAGCCATATTCATGACAAAATTCTCACATGAGAAGCAGTGATAGAGATCATGACTGTAGTGATAGAGGAAGAATGATGTAGACAAATAAAAGGGCTTGCTCACAGTGGAACAATAAATTAGAGGACCCAGAAATCTAGATTCTTTATTTGATGTTTTATTCCTGTGATTATTTCATTCTGTAAAGCCATAAGAATATTCTTGCAATGAAAATGCTTTAATCTAGAAAATGCTGATATTAATTTTTCTTTTAGCCTTCTTGTTGAACACCGATTGTCAATGACATTAGGGTTTCCAATCCTCTCTGTCTGGTCTATCTATTAATATCTGGAAAGGAAATAGGGCTATGAATAGAGCCCCTGTTGTGGTGTTTGGGTGGAGGAAAGAGCAGTTAGTTCCAAGTCAATGAGAAACCTAAGTAGGATAGTACATTGCATCACAGACAGACATGGAGGAATTGTTTTCATAGGGAAACTTAAAACTCAAGATGGGAGAAAGAATGGGAAGGAAAATATACAAAAGACAGGAAAACAACTGAAACAAAAAAAAAAAAAAGAATACTGCACTTCCACATTCCTCTGACCTACAGCTGTCTAATAAAAAACCTAGTAGACTAAGTATTCATTTAGACATTCTGGCTATGCAGCCATAACAACATCAGTGCCTCCTGGAGCTGGGTATTTAAGATTACTAAAAAAAGGTTACATATAATTTCAGTCCAGAGGGCAATAGCCATTTATTTGCAGAGGCATCCAAGATGGGCTCTCTGCATAGCCAGAAACACATTGGACATGTAAATTTGAAAAACATTCTGAAAAAGGATCATCTGTAATGCAAATGTTGAGTTACCTCTAGACTGAGCTAAGCAGAATCAATCAAAACAATAAAGAAGTTGAGTATATTCTTGAGACACTTAGATTTTGAGAAATCTGAGAATTTGGCAAAGAAAAACTAAATAAAATAATGCATGAAAGCACTTTGTAAACTTCAAAATACTACATAAATGTCAGGTTTGATGATGATGCCAAATTTGCGTCTATTTGGACAAGGTTTGCTTAATCTGCTTATCTTGACTAAATTAATGGAACTAAGAATTCTGAATCATCCTATCTACAAAAAGTTAAATTCCCAAACAGATACTAACATATTTAGTATATATAAAAACTAATAAAATATATAAACACTAACAGTAACCACAGTGCTCTATGAATACATTTAACAACTTCATTTCTTACCATCTGCACTGTTATCCATTCCACAAACATTATACTTCCTTTCCCCACTTCACCTCTCAGGATAAGCTCAATGTGAGTAAACTCATCATTACAAAAATTGCTTTAGTTTTGGTACTTACACCTCCTTAATTATTCTCAGCAACATCTGTCCCTCTAGAGGTCAAGAAGACAGTAAAAATACTCTTAAAGTCTCCCTTTAAAGAGGGCTTAGTAGATCAGTCAACTCTTCATTTCCTACTACCTTCACTGCTTAATTTTGACTTCACCATTATCATGTCCCCATGCTGGGGTATCTCTCACCTTTTACTTTCCTTTTGTTAGTTGTCTTCTTGTATTAGATTGTAAGCTCCTTGAGGGCAGGGCCTATTTTTTCTTATTTGTATCTCCAGTGTTTAGCATAGTGTCAAATGCATAGGAGTCATTTAATATTTATTTTACTGTATTGTATAATATATATACATACACATATTCTATAACTACATTAGAAATTTTTATACATGTATATACACAATAAAAATTAACATATTCTAGGCTATATATTAAAGGAATCATCCTATTTTCAAGATGAACATTTATAAACATATTCCAAATTTAAATAATTCAACAATATTATATTATTCTATTAATTAACCTACAAGGTTTTAAAGGAGGAAAAATGACCACTATTTATTTCAAACAATAGAAATACATTATTAACATCTCAAACAGCATGTTTATTATGAACAACTGTTAATCCTTTTATGAACTGAAAGATAGTGCGTACTTAATATACTTGGTGGACTGTAGGCATACTTGGCATACAAAGTGGAGTATTATATATATTCCAGCCAGGCTGACCATCCTTTTCCCCTTCCCCATTCTACTTTTGCTTTTCCAGACTGCCCCATAAAACAACTTCTGTCTTCTGACCATGGAACATACCTCTATCCCTCTCTCCTGTAGCTCAGACTTAAATTTTTTCCAGTCACAACCCTTTTTCTCCTGACAAATTTTTATAAGGTCCAGGGTGCATAAAATAGGCATACAAATCAAACATTTACTGATGATAAATCATAAGGAAATGTATTTTAAACTATTCTTTGGTTTACATATATTTTTACCATTTATTAAAGATGAAAGTAAATTTCCATACTAATGAGATGGATGTACTTATTTACTTACACATAAAGAATTAAATCTTGGTATAATATTTGATACTACAGGACTCAAAGAATTCAGAAATCTTTTTACTGTTGCCAAATTTTTTGCTACCCCTATCTTCAATTATATGACCTCATGAGATCATGATTTACAATTTAATAAGCTTTGTTCTAGCTGAGTTCTTCCAAGAGCCTCCATTTTGGGAAGAGTCCACACCAACCAATTGAAGTAAATAAAGTTAACTGATTCACTCAGGATCATACAGCTAGTAAGTATCTGAGGATATATTTGAATTCAGGTCTTTCTAAGTCCAGGTCTGGTGCTTTTCTTCCAAGTTATCTAGTTGTCTCTTTTTCTCCCTGAGTAGGGAAATCTGAAATTTGTTTTTAATATTCCTGGGAATTTTCATTTTGTGATCTCTTTCAAGAAGTGATCAATGAATTTTTTCAACTTTATTTTCCCTCAGTTTTTATGATTTCAGGGCAATTTCTTGAAATATGATGCCTAAGTTCTTTTTTTTAAAATCTTAAAGTCTTTCAGGTAGTCGAATATTTCTTAAATTACCTTTCCTGAATCTGTTTTCTAGTTCAGTTCTTTTTCCAATGAGATATTTCACATTTTCTTCCACTTCTCATTTTTGACTTTATTTTGATGTTTCTTGATGCCTCATGGAGTCATAAGCTTCCCCTTGTTCAATTCTAATTTTTAAGTCGTTAGTGAAGTTTTGTATTTCTTTTCCCATTTGGCTAATTCCATTTTTAAGGGTTTTATTTTCATCAGTTTATTTTTATATCTCTTATCATTTGGCTAATTCTGCTGTTTAAGAAGTTATTTTCTTTAGTATTTTTGTGACTCTTTACAAAATAATAATTCTCTTTTCATAATTTTCTTATATCACTCCCATTTCTTTTATCAAATTTTCTTCTACTGTTCTTATTTGATTTAAAAAAAATTTTTTTTGGTTCCTTTTTTTTTTCTTCATAGGAATTCTTGTTGGACTTGTGTCCAATTTACTTTTTTTTAAAATGGCTTTGCTTATAATTTTTTTTTTAATGTTGTCTTTTGAGTTTGTTTTAAGCTACTCTATCACAAAAGTAGCTTCTTACAGTCAGGTTAATTTCTTATTGTTTGTTCATTTTTCTAGTCTATTTCTTGACTTTGAATTATATGTTACAGTTGGGTTCTGTTCACTTCTGGATCAGAAGTGGTAGGGAGCCACTGTCTCAAGCTTCAGGCTTTTTCATCCTGCTTTTTTCACAGCTGGTTCTGGGGGTCTGAAAGTTTCCAGTTCTTTCAAGATAGTGTGATCTGGGGAGAGGTGTGCTTACTGTTCTTTTTACCTTTACCCAGGAAGATTCTTATTTCCTTACTTCCAAGAGCTCCTCTTCTACCCTGAAACTGTGACCTAGAACTGATATGATAAATTTGTCAAATGGTACCTGATCCTGCACCTAGGGACTACACTGGAGACCCCAGTAATCTCTTTCTGATCAGGTGTCTAATCCTTTTAGCACTTCATGAATAAGAGTTTGGAAATTATTACATTGTAAATGGCTTGCAAGTAAGGATTGTTTTTGCTGGTCTTGTTATTTCCAGGATTTAAATAAGTATTTAAAATATACTAGTCACAATAAAAACTTATTAACTGGAACTGATTAGGGAACATGTGAGTAGGAATTATTTGCATATCAAAAGAAAGAAAACATGTTTCACTAGAACTCTAAGATCAGAATCTTATATATTGTAGCAAAAGATAAATATATCAGAGGGTCTATGGTTGTTTTGTTGTTTTGTTTTTTTTCATTTTGATGGCCTCAGGGAAAGATAGAAATAGGAAGGAAAATAAATAGTAAGGGGGAAAAAGGAGTATAAAAAGGGAAATCATCCTGAAGAGTTTTTTAAATACAGAGGAAGAAAATGGAGAAATAGGAATCTTACAAATCTTGCTTTAATCAGATATTAATAAAAGAAAATAGAATACAATTATACATATTCATAAATACATATAAAAATAGAAGTACAGAAATATATTGAATTCAAAATAGGAGGGACAGGACAGCGAAGGGGGAAGGAGACTTAAGAGAGAACACAAGACAACTTGAATAGTCATAAAATAAACAAACTTGAAGGTCAAAGAAAGAAACATGAAAAGAAAAATTAAAAGGAAAGAAAAAACAAACAAACAAAAATCTAGGATTTGGAATATGTAATCAGGAAGAGAAGATCAATAGAATCTGGTCATTTCATTTATATATCGCAAGACATTTCAAGTGTCAGGCAAAATCCCTCTCTTTTACCACATTTTTCTTATTTGTCAAGAGAGAGATGGGATCCAAGAGAAGGAAAGTTACAAAATGAAAGGATGCAGGGGAATGTTCAATTAATTGTGAACATGAATACATGAGCCCACCTATAAAATGGAAGAGGTTAGCAGAACATAAATAAACAGAATTCAAAGCAGATAATAATAAGAATATTTTTAAACTAAAGATTGTAAAGATACTTCTTTCCAGTCATAGACAAATTTGATCAAAAGATAAACAAAAAATAAGTTAAGTATCTGAATAGAATATTAGAATTGTAACTTTATAAAAATTGAACATATGTTGGGCATAAAGAATCCAAAAATTCTATAAAAGTAGAAATACTAAACATATGATTTGCTAACTACTGTGCAATACAATTATATTCACTAAAAATTAAAGAATTATAAAAGAATTAAAGACAAGATAATTCTACAGGATTTGTAGATGAAAAGTGATGTAAGCTGATTCTCTTCCCCATCAGGAAGAAGCCCAAATAGAAGAATGTAGAAGTTAGAGTCTATAGTTAATTCAACCATCCCTTCTAGTTAGCTTTTTTTTTTTCCTGAGGTAATTGGGCTTAAGTGATCTAGTTAGCATTTTTAAAGATAATCAGAGCAACCTTTGAGACAACCTAAATGGGAATTCAGCTTTCTCAGATTTTCTTATTACCATAAATTAAGACATTCATAATATAAATTCTATCAACCATAAATGCCTACAAAAAGGAAATTAGCTTTCCCAGACTATCTTGATTGGCATATCTTTGGACAAGTCTGAGACCTGGTCTGCCAGATGCATTCCATCTAGCTCTTTGACCCTTCTTTTGGAGAATGCCCTTTTATGCCTCGAGGCTATATTTCTCTTTTAAAAGACCTGGTTAGAATGAAGATCTTTGCTAAATTCTTTTCAGGACTAACCTCACTATGAAGTATTCTCTCTTCCTCATAGTGCCTTGTTTTTAAGGGGGTCTTTCTCCTTACTCTAGCTAACTTAGTCTTACTATATGCTCTTCCAACTCTATTTCATATTTGCCACTCTGGTGCCTATTTTAACACTTATTTTGGTCTGTAACCTCTTCCCCTAAATAAATCTACTTTTGCCAAAAAGAATGGCCATTGTGAATTTGTCAAATGTTTATTTTGAAATATGTATTAGTCCAACCCCATCAAAAAGAACAACTTGTAGAAAGAATGGAAAATATCATAAAAATGACAGTAATGAAATAATATAAAAAAACAAAGTTAAAGCAGTTCCAAAGGAAGTTTTTTTTTTAATATTATTATCTTTAAGAATTTTTCTTAGCAAAAGTGAGAAAAACCAAACAAATGGGCACATTGCTGAAAAAAAATCTGAACAAATTTTAAAATTCCAACTAAGCAACTGAAGATTAAAGAAGAAATTAATAAAATTGAAAGCAAAAATATTTAATGAATTGATAAATGAAAGTAGGAGCTATTTTTTAAACTGATAAAATAAATTTAAAAAGGAGAACCAAATTGTTAGTTATCAAAAATGAAAAAGGAAAATTCACAACAACTTGGGGTGAAATAAAAGAAATTATCAGAAATCATTTTGCCAAATTTCATGTTAATAAAATGAATAACTTTGAGGGAAATTAATACCTACAAATATAAAATACCAAGAGTAACCAAAGAAGAAACACACTATTTAAGTAATCTAATACAAAAAAAAGAAACTAACCAATAAGTTAACTTTCAAAAAAAAAAATGTATAGGACCATTTAGATTTACAAGCAAATTCTATCAATCATTAAAAGAATTGTTAATTTCAATATTATATAAACTGCTTGCAGTAAGTGGAAAAGAAATCACTTTTCTAATCTCTTTCTGTGATACAGATAATATCCTAATGCCTACATCTGAGAGAAATAAAACAGAAAAAAATTATAGACCAATATTCCTAATAAACACTGATACAAAAATATTAAATAAAATATTAACAAATATGATACAGCAACATATTACTAAGATTACACACTCTGACAAAATTCATTTTATACCAGGAATGCAGAATTTCAAAGAGGAAAGAAGGAAGAAATACTATAAATCTAATAACAATATATCAATGACATAAATAATGAAAAGCAGTGATTTTATCAATAGAGGTAGAAAAACACTTTTGATAAAATTCAATACCCATTCCTGTTTAAAAAGGAAAGAAAAACAGAAAGCACAGAAATAAACGAACCTTTTCTTAAAATAACAGATAATATCTATCTAAAATCAAGAACAAACATTATATATAGTGGAGAAAAGTTAGAGATCTTTCTAAAAAGACTGGGAAAAACCAAGGATGTTCATCATCATAGCTACTATTTAAAATAGGCCAAGACATGCTACCTAAAGTAATAAGATAGAAGAGAGAAATTGAGGGAATAATATAGTTAAAGAAGAAACTAAGTGGTCACTTTTGCAGATGATTTGATTATTAGAAAACTATAGAGTCAATTTAAAAATTAATTAAAATTCTAAATTCAGGAATGTTTTATAATGTAAATAAATTAAATAAATCACCAAGATTCCTGTATGTTACCAACAAAATCTAGTAAACAGGATTAGTATGAAAAATTAATTCAAAATAAGATGCTTCAAAAAAAATCAAAAAAGATGCTTTAAACACTGTATAGTATATCTACAAAGTCAAGCCTAATAAAAATATGAATCTAACTACAAAACAATTTTTGTACAAAGACAGAAATAGATAATTGCAGAAATATTAATTTCTCATGTGTAGGTCATGTTAATATAAATGCCAAAATTAATTTACTTATTTAATGTTATTCTAGTTAAACTACCAAAGGATTATTTTGTATAGCTAGAAAAATAACAATGAAATTTACAGTTATGAAAAAAGGTCAAAAACCTCAAAGATAATTGTGAAGAAAATAGAAAAAACAGAGCTCCATAAGAATCAGATCTCAGACTATTCGACAAATCGTAATCGTCAAAATAATCTGGTACTAGTTCACAAATAGGTCAATCAGTACAATAGTTTAAGGACACCATACAAAAACACAAATGAACATAGAAGCCAAGCATTTGATCAAACCCTAATATCTCAGACACTGCGTAAAAGACTCATTATTTGACAAGAACTTATTGGAAAACTGGATAGCATTTTGGAAGATATAAGGTATAGTTCAATATGGTATTAAAGAGAAACTCCAAATGAATATATGACTTGAACATAAAAGTTGACATAAGAAGAGCAAAGAACAAATTAACTTACAGATTAAAATAAAGAGAAAGAAGAGTTCAGGACAGTGACAGGAACAAAGAAGATAAAATGGACACTTTTGATTACATAAAATTTAAAAATTTTCACACAAACAAAACAAAAAACAAAAAAAAAAGATTTAAGAGGAAAATAGGTATCATGAGGGGAAAAAACAATTATAGTAAATTTCTCTGATAAGGGTTCCATTTCATGTATCCATACACATATATATACACTTACATGAATATATACAGATGTTATGTGTAAATACATATATAATTGATTAAAATTTATTAAGGCTGAGAGCCATTCTTTAATAGAAAATTTGAACGTAAAATATGAACAGATAGTTCTCAAAAGAATAAATCCAACAATCATATGAACAAATATTCCAAGTCACTAGAAATTAGAATATTAAACTTAAAGCAACTCTGAGATTCCATCTCTTATTCAACAGGTTAGCAAGGATGACAAATGAGGAAAATGACAGATGTTGAAAGAACTGCAAAAAACCAGAAACAATGCAAACTGGTAATGCTGTGAATTAACCCAACCACTCTAAAAAGCAATTTTGAATTATGTCCCAAAAGTCATTAAGGTAGGCATATCTGTAATTAGGCCTATCCTCAAAGAGATTGAAAAAAGAGCAAATTTCTAATGAGCAGAACCAAGAGATCATTATACATGGCAACAACAAGATTATCTATACGATGATCAATTCTGATGGACAGGGCTCTCTTCAACAATGAGATGATTCAAACCAGTTCCAATTGTTCAGTGAGGAAGATAGTAATCTACATCCAGAGGACTATGGACCACAACATAGCATTTTCACTCTTTCTGTTGTTATTTGCTTGCATTTTGCTTTCTTTTTCAGTTTTTTTTTTCCTTCTTAATTCAATTTTTCTTGTGCAGCAAGATAAGTGTATAACTATGTATACATATATTGGATTTAACATATATTGTAACATGTTTAACATATATTGGACTACCTGCCATCTAGGTGAGGGGGAGGGGCGAAGGAGGGCAAAATTTGGAACAGAAGATTTTGCAAGGGTCAATGTTGAAAAATTACTCATACATGTTTTGTAAATAAAAAGCTTTAATAAAAAAAAGGGGGGAGGGGGAGAAAGAGCAAATTTCTAGTAGCCTTTTTTATAGTAACCCCAAACTGGAAACTGAGAGGATGTCCATCTACTGAGGGATAACTAAGTAAATTACGGTATGTGAATGTAATGGAATATTAACTACCATAAGAAATGATAGTTGAGAGGAAATTAGGAAAACTCTATGAACTGATGCAAAATGCAACAAGTAGAACTAAGAACATTACTTATAATAGTCTTTAAAGAAAAAATAGAGTGCATCAGAATTCCAATCAATACAAGAAAAATACATATATCTCCTCTCAGAAAGCTAATGAATAAAAATAAATAAAACATACATTTTTGGATATGTCCAATACTGGAATATGTTTTGCTGGCTATGCATATTCATTATAAGATTAATTTTTTTAAACTATTTGGAGGAAGTAGTAAGAGGAAAGAATAAATGCTTATAAAAGTAAATATTTGCATTAAAAAAAAGAAATTATTACTATAGGTATCAAACATTTGGAATATTCATTACGACAAATGAATACCACAAATCAAAAAAGAACTAGTATGGCTTGACTAAGAACAGATCAAAGCCAGACTAATCATATTACTAGACTGTAGAACACTGTAGGTAAGGTTTACCTAGATTCCAGCAGAGCATTTGGAAAATGTTTGTGGTCAAAAACTTTAGTTCAATTAGGTGGATTTGGAACTGGTCATATAGCTCAAAACAAGTGCCATTTCCTTTGGAAAGCTATACTCAATCTGCCTAGTTGGGCTTTCCTGATGTTATTTCTTATTCCTCCATTTAAATGTGGAATCCCCTGGTAAAACGTAAGTTCCTCCAGGATGTAGACTAATTTTTGTGTCTTCTTTGTAATATGCAGGGCCAAGCACAATATCCCATACAAAGCAGGCACTTAATACAAGTTTCTTGAGTGGAACTAATGTAATCATGAGCACAAATATGTAGTAAGGTGCTCAAGAGTTGTTAGCTTGATAAGAACATTTTTGTCAGTGTCTTCATTAGAGGGGACTTATTTTATTCATTTTCATGCTCTACTGAACCTGCTAAGAATCCATTTTCACTTTTGAACCTTTTTCTAATTCTAATATTTTCCCTTGTATTATCACTATATCTCAAGATTGGGAGCCATCTCCAGCGGTCCTGATCTATGTCTTCAGACTCATATGGTGCCAGAGGAGTGAGTAAGGCTGGTGACTTTGCCCAGCCAGTCTCACTTAAATTCAATTCACTTGTAGGTGACGACATCACCTTGCTGATGGAATGGTACTCTTCGAGAATGAAGAACTGACAACAACCTGAGAGGAGGAATAGCTTCCCCAGTGGGGACCTAACTGACCAATTCCAGTTGGGCAGTGCAGCTAGCTCATTCCTTTCTTTTATCTCTCTCTTCTCTCTGTCTGTCCAAACAGGAAATCATACCTTACTTTGGATACTCTGCCCAAAGGAACATAAATCACTGAAACTAGAAAAGCAGCTCAAGGTTTACAGGTTAGATTTCTTTTTTATGTACCGTGCCTTAAACTAGTATCACTCTGGCTCTCATTGATTGGCCAACAATATGTCCTGGCCTAAGTCTCACTGGCTCATCATTTGGATTCTGATAGCTCAGAGTGAATGTAAATAGCAATTGTTTATTTTGGCCAGAAATCCTGAGAGTGTTTCCCTCTTAGACATATTTTTTTAAACTAGGTCAAAGAGGTCATTCTTTGCCTCATTTTTAACACTGAATGTGCATTGCCTCACACAAACTGAGACCTTGGAAAGACCTTAGCTTAAGGAGGCGAAGGGCTTCCATTCCAGTTGTCCTGATATGTATCTTGCCTCCAGACTCCCATAGATCCAGAGGAAAGAGTGAGGCTGGTGATTTTGCACAGCCCTGCCCCAATTCATTTGCAACTCAGGACTTCACCTTTCTGAAGTCATGATCTTCTTAAGCAGCAACATCATCTCTCTTTTTTAATTGAAGCTTTTTATTTTCAAAACATGTGCAAGGATAATTTTTCAACACTGACCCTTACAAAAACCCTGTGTTCCAATTTTCCCCCTCCTTCCCCTCACCCTCTCACCTAGATGGCAAGTAATCCAATATATGTTAGAAAATATATCATACCATACCCTATATGGTAAAGCTATATGTTAAATCCAGTATAGGTATACATAGTTATACAATGATCTTGCTGCACAAGAAAAATCAGATCGATAAGGGAAAAAAATGAGAAAGAAAGCAAAATGCAAGTGAACAACAACAAAAGAAGTGAAAATGCTGTTGTGATCTACTCTCAGATCCTAGAGGTGTCTTCCTGGGTATATATGGCTTTCTTCATCACTGAACAAGTGGAACTAGTTTGAATCATCTCATTGTTGAAGAGAGCCACGTCCATCAGATTGATCATCATATAGTCTTGTTGTTGCTGTGTATAAGGATCTCCTGGTTCTGCTCATTTCACTCAGCATCAGTTCATGCAAGTCTCTCCAGGCCTCTCTGAAATCGTCCTGCTGGTCATTTCTTACAGAACAATAATATTCCATAACATTCTTATTCCATAATTTATTCAGCCATTCTCCAATTGATGGGCATCTACTCAATTTCCAGTTTCTTGCCTCTACAAAAAGGGCTGCCACAAACATTCTTGCACATATGGGTCCCTTTGCCTCCTTTAAGATCTCTGGGATATATGCCCAGTAAAAACATGGCTGGATCAAATGGTATGCACTGTTTGATAACTCTGGGCACAACAACATCTCAAGATTAGAGAACTCCATCCACCTTTTGCTCATCAACTAGGGAATGGCTAAAAACGTTGTTGAATATGATTGTGATGGAGTAGTTTTCTATTATAAGAAATGACCAGGGAGATGGTTTCAGAAAAACATGACAAGATCTATATGAACTGATGCAAAGTTAAGTGAGAACAACAGGAAGATCATTGCACTCAGTAACTGGAATGTAAAAATGATCAATACCATGATCCAAGACAATTCCAAAAGACTTTTGATGAAAAAATGCTATTCACCTCCATAGAGAAAACTAATGAACTCTAAGAATGAATTGAAGTATAATCCTCTCATGTTATTGGGTTTTTTTTGTTTGTTTGTTTCTTTTGCAATATGGCTAATATGGAAATATATTTTACATTATTTTACAATATATAATCATAATTCTTTCACATGTATAATTGATATTATAATTATACTGCTTGTCTTCTCAGTGGGCTGAGGAGGGAGTATGAGGAAGGAAGAGAACTGGGAACTCAAAATTTAAAAAGAAAATAATGCTAAAAAGAAAGAAATAATAATTTAAAAAGAAAGAAATGCGTCCCTTTCCAAGGACGCCTTGAATTACATTAAATTCCCAGAACTTTATTGCCAATATTTTTCTCCTCAAAAAATATACTTTCTCCAATGATAGAGAAAGGTTTCAGCATTCTTTATCAGTCTGTGCTATTATCAAGATACACAATGAACTCCAGGAAATGTCTAAAATTTTAGGATGTTAATTCATAAGTTTAAAACTGTATATATCCATTCCTAGGTACTATGTAGGACAAAACTTATCTCTGCTGTTTTGTATTAAGCCCATTGGCTCAGCTATAAAGTAAACAATCTGAAGATGTTTCAGTGGAACAGAAGCAACACAAAAAATTCCAATAATACATAAAAATAGGAAGGAGGAGTTAAGCTTTCAAATATAGTGACAATGTCTAGTCAGGTCATAGGAACTGGTCAAATCAAATCCCTTTCACTCTACCAGAAGCAACTACATTACAAGAGTCAGCAAAAAACAGTATGGAAACCATAAAGATTCATGTCTATGGAAAAATGAAAATTAGCTCCTCCTCAAAAATATAAAGAGTGCTTGACCTGAAAGAATTATGTTGTCCCATTTCAAAGTGAAAAAACAAAGTTCTTGCCAGGAAGGACACTTGTAGGACACAGGCAGACTTTGAAATCCTTATAGCCATTACTTTTGCCTTCAGAGTACCTGTGGGTATATACCCAATGTTTAGTTTACTTAGGCTGACTAATTTAATTAGAAGGGGATGGGGAGGAAGATGAAATATGAGGAGAAAAAAAAGAATATAAAATTAAAAAAAAAACCCACTATAAAAAATAGCTGTCATTTTCTACCAAAAACTTTATGCCTTTGATGATTTATTTCAATGAGTACTTCTCTAAAATAGGTATCTGAATTTGCAAATATTAAACAACAAAATCCCAATTTTAGAAAACTGAAAAAAAAATACAAAAAACTCCCTGTCCCCTCTCTGGACCCCCTTGGCCAAAATATGTTTATCTCTTTCCAAGAAATAAGATCGTACAATGCATTGGCTTGATCCTCTAGTATGACTAGCCAAATGTTGAAAAGAACAGAGGTTTAGAAAGAAGTGGCCCCAAGGGTTTTTATAAATGAGGGAGAAAAGTGCTATAAAATAGTATTACATGGATAAAGTCAATAAAAACTGAAAGCACTTTATTTCAATATCTGGAATAGTTAAAAATGAATTATTGTTCTCTAATAGTATTCTATTCATTTATTCTTTTATGTTTAGGCATTCTTAAAGAGTAAACTGTTCACAATTACAATTCAAAGATGGAAAAATAATTACTACATTTCCTAGGCGATCGTCTAAAAATGGAAAATAAAATGGAAGATTTTTATTTTCCCAATAAGCTGAGTACTTATGCAAAGTTAATAATCAAAAATTTGATAACAGTTTTCACAACCTCCTCTCCTAACTCATATTTCTGCTATAACATCAAATTAGACAGATATAAAATAATGTCATCATAGATATTCCTCAAGATACTTTTAACGGCACCATTATTCTTTAGTCTTAAATTTTAGGAGTCTTCTTTCTTCATCTACAGTCATTCACCAAATCTTGTCCAAAAATTTCTCTGTTCAACCACTCTGGCATCCCTTTCCATCCCTACAGCTTTTTCCTAATCTGGCTCTTGTGGAGATTATTGAAATAAACCTTGCCACCTTGTATGTCTCACATCAACCTTTTCAGCACATCACTGAGCAGATTAAAATGGGTCTGTGTCTTGCTCATTTCTGTGCATCCATGCAATATCTAGCAAGATACCTCTCATTTGGGATCCTACATCTCCCTGACATCATGGTCCTCTTCAGGACAAACAACCACTTCTGTGAAAAAGCTGCCCACTGGAAACCCAAATGGTACTGGTCAATTGGGAAACTTTCCTACCGACATCTCTTCCTCTTTTCCTTTCTTTCTCTTTCATTCCTCCCTTCCTTCCTCCTTTTCTGTCGCTCCCTTCCTTTCTTCCTCCTCTCTCCCTTCCTTCTCTATCTCTTTTTCTTGTCTTTTTTCCTTCCCTTCCCTTTCTCTGTCCACAACAGATTATTATACCCTTACCTACAGATGCTCTTATAGAGACCATGCTTAAAACCAAAAGCACTCTGACTCTCACTGATTGGCTAACAATAAGTACTAGGCCAAGCCAAAATTGGTCATTGTTTGGACTGTGATTGACTCCCAGTGAATGTAAATAGCAATCATTTCTATTTTGACCAAATACACATACATACATACATACATATGCATGTATGTATGTATGTATGTACATAATGGGGCTCTGGAGAGGAAAGTAAGGCAGGTGGCCTCACACAGCCCTCCCTCACAGGGTATTACCTCCTTGATGTACTGGTCCTTAATGAGAATGAAGGACAAACAACTATACACAGTTGTTTGAACAAATGTAAAATAATCATTAGCATAGTAATATTAATCCAGAGGAACAGGACCACCAAATAAGTACATTATATGGGTATATGTGATTCAGCTAAAAAAGCTAGGAATGTTTACTCTAAAGATGAGATTTAAAAGAGAAATTAAGGTAGGATGACTTATTCAAGCCCTAGAAGATATAAGTAAACAATAGTGGTAATGATGACAATGTAAATAATATTAGTGAAAAATCAGGGAGGCTGTCCTCAGACTTAAGAAGACTTGGTTCAAATACTGCTTTTGACATCTATGGCTAGGAAAGACACTTAAAATCTTGTGCCTCAGGCAACTCTGTAACTTGGAGTTTAGCTGCCAACTGGCTTTGACTGAGAAAGCTTCTTCATTAGAAGTTTCCAGTGTTGGTGAAATCATAGACTACTGCCATAATACAATTGACTTTAAAGTTTATAAAATACACACATTCACATTTGATTCACACAACAATCTTGCGACATAGTTACTATACATATTAAAATATTTCACAGATGAGACAATTTGCTCAGAGCAGTTAAGTGACTTACAAAGAGGTTATATGACATGCTTACAAAACATGTACGATTTTGAAATAAGACTCAAATTTAGGTCTCTTGAGACTGCAAATACAACACTGTGTACTATATTACACAACTTTTCAATTTAGATGGAAAGGAATAAGTCAGAAGGAACTAGATTTGGACTCAATTTAAAGGAAAACTTTCTAATCATCAGAGTTGACCAAAAGTAGAATAACTGTTTCAAGAGGTGATTGAGTTTTCTGTCAAGAGATCTTTAAGCATGAACTCAATGACTACTTATCATGGTTCTCATAAATAATAAGGATTCATATTTCATTTAAGAACTCATTGAAGTGATTCTCTACATAAAGACTATAGGATTACATAGCAATGACATTCATTTACATACAGCTTCACATCTTACAGAATAAGTCTAAAAAATGTCATCACCCTCATTTTAGAGATGAGGAAGTAAGTTCACTGAGTTTAAAGTGGTTCTGTCAAGGTCATGGGTTCTGTTGCTTGTAAATGAGAGCTGAAACACAGATTTTCTAACTCTACATCAAATATTTCCACTGTGTATATGATATAGCTGACAAATACTATGGTTAATCCAATTAAGCAGGAAAACAATATCAATCAACCAATAAGTATTAATTAAACCCTTATTGTGTGCCAATCACCTACTATGAACTGGGAATAGAAACACAAAAACAAAATAGCCTGTGCTCTCAAGAAATTTATATTCTATTTTGGGCAACTATTTAGCTATTGTTTTATGAATAGATAATATGGCATCATGCCCAAATGCAAGGTCATCTCTTTCCCCACTTTTTTCAACTTCTTTTAATGTGTTGTTTTTTCAGTTAGACTGTGAGCTCCTGGAGTGAAGGGACTGTCTTTTGCCTTTCTTTGTATCCTCAGTGCTTAGCACAGTACCTGGCACATAGCAGGCATTTAAGGATTATTGACTGATTGATTAAAAGAAATCCTGAGATTCATTACTGTTACTTATAACTAATATTCTGAGAGAATGATGGCAACATTGGTTAAAGTATTTTATTCCGTGTTCCTTTTCCCCTGCTCTATCTGTGAATTTTACTCAATGCAGTGCATTTTAATTTAGATGGATAACTGAGATAGATAAAACAAGCATTTATGTGTCAGACACGGTACTAAATGCTAGGGATACAAATATAAGCAAACAAGACTATCTTTGATCTCAGAAAACTTGCATTTTAATAGGGGAAGATCACATATAAAGAGAATATATAAAGATTCGGAGTGGGAGGTAAGGATGGGAATAGAGTAGAGATGGCTAGGAAATAAGGTAGAGATGTGGATTTGATCAAAATAAAATACAGTTGATAAGAAAATTTGGTAGTGCCTGAATTTCCATAGATAAGAGGTAGAAATGATGGCCCAAGTAAAGAATATATATCTCTATTTTATTATATACTGCTAGAATAAACTATTTTAATATTTTTAAGCCCATGAGGTTAAGGTATTTGAGACAATGAAAGGAGAAGAAGCTTAGGGTATAAATTATTTTTCTGATTCAGGAATTCAGTTAAATAATTAATTGAAAAAGATTTTATGTTTCTGTTATTTAACAAGAAAATATCAGAACATAGTTCTTGATTAACTTTTTTTTTTAAGTTTATCACACATATTTTGATGTTATGTTAGGTTATATAAACATATATAAGTAAATAAGGAATACATGTAAATACAGTATAATTACAAAGTTAATGTGAGGGGGAAGAGTATATAAGCAAGAATAAGATATCATTGAATCCAACACCTTCATTTTATCAAGAAAGCAACAGCTGAGCTACAAGGATTCTAATGTACAGAGGTGAGCAAGCAGGACTGGAGGATACTTTTGGAAAGGCATAAAGACATGTGATGAAATGTTGAGTGTGAGCAGTAACAAGTACTTTTAGATTTGGTCAGACTATGACATACTTAAGGGAAATTAATACTTAGTTTGAAACATATATTTCTATGTTGAAATCTCTCTCTATATATCAAATTTTATCTATCTATGTATCAAATTTTAAAGAACTTTAAAAGTAAAACAAAGGTGTGTTTTATCCCAGTCAATAAAGAATCATTTAAGTTTCTTTGGTTGGTGAGTGACATTAGTCAGATTTGTGTTTGTTTACTAGATAGATGATAATCTATAAAGAAAAGAAGACTATTGCAATAAAAATGAGTACTGAAACACACTATCATATACGTAGAAAGAAACATATGCAAATTGTTATGACAATAAGATAAACAAGTCTTTGAAACTAATAGGAAGTGGGTGCTAAAGGAGAGTGAGAAATCAAAAGATGGCTCTGAGATTGCAAACCTTGGTGCCTATGAGAACTGTGGAAACTTCCACAAAGAAAAGTCAGGATTAGGAGTGAATGTCGGTGGAAAGATTTTCTTTTGCATATAATGAGTTTAAGCTACCTAGAGGACTGCAACTCAGGAGAAAAAAACATGAACAGATAAATTTGGGAGTCATTTGTCTACAGAAGATAACTAGACACATGGGAGCCTCAAATATCTGCTACCCCCTTCTCCACATGCTGATTTTGTACCAAATCATGTCAGATTTTGTATCAAAGGTATTTGTTCTTATGTCATATTCCCCCTAATAAACTGGAGTAATACAAGGCAGGGATCATGCCCTATCTAATTTTTCCATCTTCCCTATACAGTGCATAGTACTTTGTACATAGGAAGTATCTAAGATTTAAAAAAAAAATTAATCAGGTCTAGTCTTACTCTCACATCTAAAAAGTTTCTAAATCTCTACCTTATTTACATCTGACTTAGCTTTTATCTCTTATTTTCTTTCCTACAAGTTTCTTCCTTAGGATTTTCATTTGCCTAGCTCCTAAATTCCTGTGTGATATACAGATGTATATGATGGTTTCAATTCCATGTTAAGAAAAAAAAAATAGATTACTTATCTGAAAATAGTAACATGACATCTTTTTACAGACTTACTAATAGCCACTGCATTCTAAGATGCATAGATATAATTTCCTGACAGTTTCATAACAAATTTATCAGACTTAAAAACTGGACCTATGAACACAAAGACAAAAAAGGCCTTCCTATTCTCAAGGAGTGCACATTCTATTTAAGAAAGCCAACATGTAGGGGAGCGGATCCAAGATGGCGAACTGCAGACAGCGTTCTCTGTAAGCTCCTGAGACCTTCCCTCAGACACAGACAAACTGAGCCTCTGAACTGGTTCTGGAGTGAGGGCTTCAACAAACACTTGGACTACAACGCACTTCTATCAAATATCTACTTTGAAAGAACTTCTGAGGTCAGTTTTAGACAGGCAGGGGATTGAGCAGCTCCCGGCGCTCAGACACCAGTGAGCAGCCAGGGTGCAAGTCTGGGGCTGGGAAGGACCAGAGGATTTTAGGCTGCCAAGAAGTCCCTGGGAGACTCTTGGGCCACTTTGCTCTGCTTGCGGGCAGGTGCTTTGGCAGGTCTACCTTTGGTAAAGGGTGGAATGAGAGTAGCTGAATGTGTGGTCCTAGTGTGGTTCTAGCCCGACCAGCCTCAGACGGGAAGTCAACTCGGCAAACTGCCCCAGGGCAAATTGAAATCAAGTCTGCTGCTGCCTCTGCTGCCGCTGCCGCCACTGCTGCTGCTGCCGCTGCTGCTGCAGAATTCCCTGCTGGTGACTGATACCTCAGCTAAACATCATGAGCAAGAAGAAGAGAGCTCTCACCATAGACAGCTTTTACGGAGAGAAACTAGAGCAGTCCCCAGATCCTGAGATTCTGAAAACAATCCCAGATAAAGCCACAAAGGTGGACTTAAGCTGCTCTCCCTTTCAGAAGGCTTACCTGGAAGATTGCATAAAGAATCTCAAAAGAGAGCTAGAAGAAGATTGGGGAAATAAACTGAGAGCAGTGCAAGAAGGAAACATCGCCCTGCAACAGAGATGTGAAAAACTGGAAAATAAGTCTGGTGATTTTGAAAAAATCACCAACTCACTGGAAAATAAAAATAGTGAATTGGTAAAAGACAACAATTCACTGAAAAACAAAATTGGTGAATTGGAAAAAGTCACCAAATCACTAGAAAATAAAAATAGTGAATTGGAAAAAGATAACAATTCACTGAAAAATAAAATTAGTGAATTGGAAAAAGACAACAATTCACTGAAAAATAAAATTGGGAAAATGGAAAAAGAATGCAATGAACCAAAAAATTCAATTGGCCAGTTACAAAAGGAGCTAAAAAAGATAACTGAAGGAAATCATACCTCAAAAATTAAAATTGAACAAATTGAAATGAATGACTCAATAAGACTTCAAGAATCAGTCAAACGAAAACAAAAAAATGAAAAAATAGAAGAAAATATGAAATATCTCCTAGGAAAAACAACTGACTTGGAAAACAGATCCAGGAGAGACAATCTAAGAATTATTGGACTCCCTGAAAGTCACGACGAAAAAAAGAACCTTGATGCTATCTTCCAGGAAATCATGAAAGAGAATTGCCCTGATGTTTTAGAATCAGAAGGCACAATTGGCATTGAAAAAATTCACCGATCACCTCCTGAAAGAGACCCCAAAATTAAAACCCCAAGGAATATCGTGGCCAAATTTCAGGACTATCGCACCAAGGAAAAGATATTACAAGCTGCTAGAAAAAAAACAGTTCAAATACCGAGGAACTGTCATTAGAATTACACAGGATCTGTCAGCTTCTACTTTGAAGGATCGAAGGGCCTGGAATCACATATTCCGAAGGGCAAAGGAACTTGGATTACAGCCAAGAATAAGTTACCCAGCTAGAATGAGCATTATCTTCCAGGGAAGCAGATGGTCATTTAATGATACAGGAGAATTTCACCTATTTCTAATGAAAAGACCAGATCTGAACAAAAAATTTGACCTCCAAACACAGAACTCTAGAGAAGCATAAAAAGGTAAAAAGGAAAGAACTCTCGAGAACTATATCTCTACTAGGGGTATCCTTAAAGAATGGGGATATAATTTGATTTTACTTTGATAATCGAAAAGAAATTAGAGGTGGAAGGTATATCATACTGTAAAAAAAAGGGGGGGAGGGGAAAGGAGGTAAAATAAAGTTAAAAAAAAGAGGTAAAATAAGGCAAAGTCTCATGAAGAGACATAGAAAATCTAATATAATTGAGGGAAAAAAGGGAGGGTGATGAGTATTGTGTAAATCTTACTCTCATTGGATTGGGCTCTAAAGGAGCATATCAGACACATTTGATTTCATGGAAAAACTTGGCCCTCTGTATAGGGAAGTAGGAGGGAAAGGAGGAAAAGAAAGGGATAAATTAATAGAAGGATTAGGGGAAAGGTGTATAAAACAGGGAGGGTTCTAAAGGGGGGAGGACTGTTAGAGGGAGGTGGTCATCAAAAATAAAATACTGGGGAGGGGGGAAGGGAGTAAGGGGAAGGGAAGAGAAAAACATAACTGGGTAAATAAGATGGCAGGAAATATGGATATAGTCATTTTAACTGTGAATGTGAATGGGATGAACTCTCCCATAAAACGGAAATGGATAGCGGACTGGATTTAAAGCCAGAATCCTACAATATGTTGTTTACAAGAAACACATTTAAAACATAGAGATACATACAGAATGAAGGTAAAGGGCTGGAGCAGAATCTTTTATGCTTCAAGTGAACAAAAAAAAAAAAAGCAGGAGTAGCAATCCTTATCTCAGATCAAGTAAAAGCAAAAATAGATCTAATTAAAAGAGATAAGGAAGGAAACTATATTTTACTAAAGGGTACCATAGACAATGAAGCGGTATCAATACTAAACATATATGCACCAAGTGGTATAGCATCCAAATTCCTAGAGGAGAAACTAACAGAGATGCAAGGAGAAATAGACAGTAATACTATACTAGTGGGGGATCTCAACCTTGCTCTCTCAGAATTAGATAAATCAAATCACAAAATAAATAAGAAAGAAGTTAGGGAGATTAACAAAAGGCTAGAAAAGTTAGATATGATAGATCTCTGGAGGAAATTGAATGGTGATAGAAGGGAGTATACTTTTTCTCAGGGGTTCATGGAACTTATACAAAAATTGATCATGTGTTAGGGCATAAAAACCTCAAAATCAAATGTAGAAAAGCAGAAATAGTAAATGTATCCTTTTCAGATCATGATGCAATAAAAATCACATGTAATATAAGGCCAGGAGAAAATAGACCAAAAGTTAATTGGAAATTAAATAATCTAATCCTGAAGAATGAATGGGTGAAAGAGCAAATTATAGACACAATCGATAATTCAATCCAGGAGAATGACAATAATGAGACAACATACCAAAATTTGTGGGATACGGCAAAAGCGGTTATAAGGGGTAACTTTATATCTCTAGATGCTTATTTGCATAAAATAGAGAAAGAGAAGATCAATGAATTAGGGTTACAATTAAAAAAACTAGAAAAAGAGCAAATTAAAAACCCTCAAATACCAAATTGGAAATTCTGAAAATAAAAAGTGAGATTAATAAAATTGAAAATAAGAAAACTATTGAATTAATAAATAAAACTAAGAGTTGGTTTTATGAAAAAACCAACAAAATAGATAAGCCTTTAGTTAATTTGATCAGAAAAAGGAAAGAGGAAAATCAAATTGTTAGTCTCAAAAATGATAAGGGAGAACTTTCCTCCAATGAAGAGGAAATTAGAGTAATAATTAGGAGTTACTTTGCCCAACTTTATGCCAATAAATTCGATAATCTAAATGAAATGGAGGAATATTTACAAAAATATAGATTGCACAGGTTAACAGAAGAGGAAATAAATTATTTCAATAGCCCCATTTTAGAAAAAGAAATAGAACAAGCTATTAATCAACTCCCTAAGAAAAAAATCTCCAGGGCCAGATGGTTTTACATGTGAATTCTACCAAACATTTAAAGAACAATTAATTCCAATACTATACAAACTATTTGAAAAAACAGGGACAGAAGATATACTACCAAATTCCTTCTATGATACAGATATGGTGCTGATAGCTAAACCAGGTAGGGTGAAAACAGAGAAAGAAAAGTATAGACCCATTTCCCTAATGAATATTGATGCAAAAATTTTAAATGAGATTTTAGCAACGAGATTACAGAAAGTTATCTCCAGGATAATACATCTTAACCAAGTAGGATTTATACCAGGAATGCAGGGCTGGTTCAATATTAGGAAAACTATCAGCATAATCAATTATATTAATAACCAAACTAACAAAAACCATATGATTATCTCCATAGATGCAGAAAAAGCATTCGATAAAATCCAACACCCATTCCTATTAAAAACACTAGAGAGTATAGGAATAAATGGGCTTTTCCTTAAAATGATCAGTAGCATCTATTTAAAACCATCAGCAAGCATCATATGTAATGGAGACAAACTAGAACCATTCCCAATAAGATCAGGAGTGAAACAAGGCTGCCCACTGTCACCATTATTATTTAATATTGTATTAGAAATGTTAGCTTTGGCAATAAAAGAAGAAAAAGAGATAAAAGGAATTAGAGTAGGTAATGAAGAAACCAAATTATCACTCTTTGCAGATGACATGATGGGATACTTAGAGAATCCTAGAGACTCAACTAAAAAACTACTAGAAACAATTCACAACTTTAGTAAAGTTGCAGGATTCAAAATAAATCCACATAAATCATCAGCATTTTTATATATTACCAACAAAGTTTAGCAGCAAGAGATACAAAAAGAAATTCCATTCAGAATAACGCATGATAGCATAAAATATTTGGAAATCTATCTGCCAAGAAAATGTCAGAAACTATATGAACTAAACTACAAAACACTTTCCACACAAATAAAATCAGACCTAGTCAATTGGAAAAACATTAAGTGCTCATGGGTAGGCAGAGCGAATATAATAAAAATGACAATACTACCCAAACTAATTTACTTATTTAGTTTTCTTTTTAAATTATTTTAAGGAGGATGAGAGATAAATCTAGAAAAAAAAAAGATATTTACAGTAATACTTAAAAGCCCATTGACACAGAAGTGTTCTTTTGGGACGATGATAGATTTGTTTTCTTTTTAAATTATTTTAAGGAGGATGAGAGATAAATCTAGAAAAAAAAAGATATTTACAGTAATACTTAAAAGCCCATTGACACAGAAGTGTTCTTTTGGGACGATGATAGATTTGTTTTCTTAATTTACTTATTTAGTGCCATACAACTCAAACTCCCAAGAAATTATTTTACAGATCTAGAAAAAATAGTAGCAAAGTTCATTTGGAAGAACAAAAGGTCAAGGATTTCAAGGGAATTAATGAAAAAAAAAAAGACAGATGAAGGTGGCCTTGCAGTACCATATATAAAACTATATTATAAAGCAGCTGTCATCAAAACCATTTGGTCCTGGCTGAGAAATAGAGCAGTCGATCAGTGGCATAGAATAGGATATCAGGACAAGCTAGGTAATAACGTTAGCAATTTAGTGTTTGACAAACCCAAAGACCCCAGCTTTTGGGATAAGTGCTGGGATAATTGGAAACTAGTGTGGAAGAAATTAAGGCTGGTCCCACACCTAACACCACACACCAAGATAAGATCTAAATGGGTTCATGATCTAGATATAAAGAGAGATGTTATAACCAAATTAGAGGAACATGGGATAGTTTACCTCTCAGACCTGTGGAGATGGAATAAATTTATGTCCAGGGAAGATCTGGAACTCTTAATTGAACACCAGATAGATAATTTTGATTATAGTAAGTTAAAAAGTTTCTGTACTAACAAAACTAATGCAGACAAGATTAGGAGGGAAGCATCAAATTGGGAAATTATCTTTACATTTAAGGGTTCTGATAAAGGTCTCATCTCTAAGATATATAGAGAATTGTCTCACATTTATAAAAATTCAAGCCATTCTCCAATTGATAAATGGTCAAAGGATATGAACAGACAATTTTCAGATGATGAAATTAAAACTATTTATAATCATATGAAAAGGTGCTCCAAATCACTATTGATAAGAGAAATGCAAATTAAGACAACTCTGAGATACCACTACACACATGTCAGATTGGCTAAAATGACAGGAAAAGATAACGATGAATGTTGGAGGGGATGTGGGAAGACTGGGACACTGATGCATTGTTGGTGGAGCTGTGAACGGATCCAACCATTCTGGAGAACAATTTGGAGCTATGCTCAAAAAGTTATCAAACTGTGCATACCCTTTTACCCAGCAGTGTTTCTATTAGGCTTATATCCCAAAGAAATCATAAAAGAAGGAAAGGGCCCCACATGTGCAAGAATGTTTGTGGCAGCTCTTTTTGTAGTGGCTAGAAACTGGAAACTGAGTAGATGCCCATCAATTGGAGAGTGGCTGAATAAATTATGGTATATGAATGTTATGGAATATTATTGCTGTGTAAGAAACGACCAACAGGACAATTTCAGAGAGGCCCAGAGGGACTTGCATGAACTGATGCTGAGTGAGATGAGCAGAACCAGGAGATCGTTGTACATGGCAACAACAGTACTATATGAGGATCAGTTCTAAGGGACAAGACTCTCTTCAACAATGAAATGCTTCAAACCAATTCCAATTGTTCAGTGAAGAAGGCCATATACACCCAGAGAGAGGGATGTGAAATGTGGACTACAACATAACATTTTCATGTTCTCTATTGAGGTTTGCTTGCATTGTATTTCCTTTATCAGATTATTCTCTCTTATAGATAACGATTTCTCCTGAACAAAAAATTGATGTGTGGCAATAACTATACATATATTCGATTTAAGTATTCTAACATAATTATCATGTAGTGGATATCCTGCTATCTAGGGGAGGGGTGGGGAGTAGGGGGGAAAAATTTGTAACAGAAAGCTTTGTAAGGGTTAATGTTTAGGAATTACCCATACATATGTTTTGCAAATAAAAAGTATTAATAATAATAAAAAAAAAGAAAGCCAACATGTATACACACAGGTAAGTAAATCATACAATAATAGATCTAGAGCTGAAAGGAACCTCAAGAGTATATCACTGAGGTGTCAGTTAACCTCAGGCCTTGAAACAGCCAAACCATATTAAAATGTAATTGGGAAATGTTTAACAAAAGAAATAAAATATAATACAACACAAATAACATTGATTTTAATTAATAAATGTCATTTTCTAAGTCAATGTGTGATCTGCAGTGATTTGTTTCCTTCTGATTTAAATACTCCTGATCTAGTTCAACTTCATTGTTTTACAAATGAGGCCCAGAAGTTATGTGAGTTGCATAAGGTCACAGGTAGGAAGTGGCCAGCCAGGATTTGAACCCAATTTCTCAGACTTCAAATTCAACATTCTTTCCTCTGCAGCACAGTCTGTCTAAATAAAGAATAAATACAGGGGAGTTAAGGATGGGGGAATGAGACTTTGAGGAATTAGGAAGGGCTTCTTATTAAAGATGATGCTTGAACTGAGTCTGAAGAAGTCAGTGGTTCTTTAAGGGGGAGGTGTGTAACTGCATTGCAGCCACTGAGGATGGACAGTGCAAGAGCCCAGAGAGAAGAGACAAAATGGAAGGAACAGAAAGGAGGTTTAGCCAGGTATCTATAAAGTGAAGGAAGGAAGTGATACTGGAAAGAGTGATTGAGACCAGATTGTGAAGAGCTTTTAAAGTCAAAGAGAGGAATTCATAATCCTAGAATCAATAGAGAGCCAAAATAGTTTATTTAATAAGTAAGACATGGTCATATTTGCAATTAAGAAAACCAGTTTTGCTCTCTTAAATATCGTTAGTCTAGGAAAAATAACTTAAAAAATTTCTTGCTAAATTCCTAATGGCTGTTCCATGATGGAGGTACCAAGCTCTATATGCAGGGTTTAGACTACCTACCAAATGATGTTCCACACTGAGCAAGCATACAAAGAAATAAGCAACTAAACCTACTTATCCAAGTTAAAAGCAAAACAGAAATCAAAGGAATAATACATATAAGAATATTTTCCAGACATTAGGGCACTCTTATTTGTAGTGAGGTAGCTCAACTCAACAAATTGAGAGAGTTCCATCACCCAAAAGAAATTCCTGAAAGTCTCTAATATAGCAAGCTGAGAATAAGGACATGATTTGAAGTTCTACATGTCACTTTTTTCTTAGAGTGTTTCTCCCTTCCTGGTCTGAAGAAGGGCTGGCATTGTGAATTTTTGCTCTAGAAAATGAATGCTAACGTTCTCCCTCAACTCCCTCAGCCCAGGCAACAAGAGATTTAAAGATTAAATCTTCTAATCTCTTTTGTCTCCTGCTCTTGCTAATTCTTCTGTGCTTCCCCTCTCATGTAAGAAAGAGGCATAGATCTATGCCAATAAGGACAAAGTCCACTACAAATAGGCTTTAGGGTTCAAGAACATAAAATGACTGGTATAATTTTAAATGATGTATCATGAAAGACCTCTCAGTGATTTTTCACTAATTGGCAACATAATATTCAGGTTCCAAGATTCAGCTAAAAATGGGCCTAAGTATTTTATAAAATAAACTGAACATTATCTGCAATTTGTCTTAAATAGTATTCTGATAATAATTATTCTCTTTTGTTACCCTAAACCTTATAGAAAATTAAATACAAAAATCTGACAATGATTTAACATCTCTATATCTTTATAAAAGTGATATTGAGTATTGAAATAAGAGTTGAAGGGGAAAGATCTCAGTAAATGAATAAAATGGAAAAAGGGAAATGTCCTATTCATTATGCATGATAAATGGAAAGAAAGGATGCCAAAAGTGGAAGGGAGAGGTAATTGGCCACCCCCAAGTAGAACAAAGTATGTTCCCTAACAAGATGAAAATTCTGGGGACAAATCTGAATCAAATTTGGCAAAGAAGGGGAAACCAAGGAAATTGACAAAATTGATAACACAAGTACGAAGACAATTTAACTAATCATGATGTCAGAGAGCTAATATTTTCATTAAAGAGAAAATGAATGATGTCTTTTTTTTGGGGGGGGGAGCATGGTATAGTTAAATGAGAGGAATCAGGACAGTTGCTGAAGCGCAAAAGCAAAATATTAACAGACCTAAAGAAGAAGATCACAACATGTACAATTCTGAGAAAGAATACTATGTCATATACAAAGCAAGCCATGCAATCACACACACCTTTCTAAAATTATAAGCAGAATATCTTCTCTCTGTTTGCTCAAAACAGCTAATCCGTTTTTTAAAAGCACTAAAAAAGTGACTGAATAGTTTTACTTCAAACAAAATCATTTCAAAAATATAACAAACTGATAATGAAGACTAGAAAAGACCTGTTCCATGCTTGTTTCTCCACAGCAGGAACTTAATCACAGATTAGAAAATTCTTTTTCTTACAAAAGACTTTCAGAAGTGATATATTAACTGAACGTTTAACCATGTCCAAAAGCCACACAAGTACATGCCAATAGGAATCTGTTTGAAATCTCTTATATCTTATTGTTTTAACAAAGTCCATGATGAATGCTTCGTTGATTCTGAGTTGTAGTTTTAACTCTTTATCCTTTTGGCTTTTTCTTTTTAAAACAAATCTTTAAGTTATGAGCTTTAGTATAAGATCATTTAAATATGTAAATATTAAATAAATAGCAGTTAATTTTATGAAAAGTGAAATTCTAATAGAGTAGCAATAAGAGAGACAAGTAAAAAATACCTTCTATCACCCAGTGGAGAGTGAGATGGTTCCACCATTGTCTATCCTGAGAATATATATAGAGTGCAGAGAATAAAACATCATTAGGTAAAACATCCTCAATGCAAGAGAAAAGTAACTATTTGACAATTCATTTCTTAAATAAGATTTATTGCAATTTTAGTAGCTATAGAAGTCATCACTGCAGATTAGTAACTGAAGAACAGAATGATTCAGTGTTTTGAATAGTCTATATCTATATAGTCTATTACTGCAATGACAAATATGTAATACATAGAACTTTAAGTCCTCTTTCCTCTTTTTTACAAGAAAACAAATGAGTTTTTATACTTAAATCTCAGAGAGATTTAAGTATAAATTAGGCAGTTTGGTAGTACAGTGGCTAGAGGACTGGATTAGGAAATTGGGAAAATAGGAATCAGAATCCTATCTCAAGCAGTTACTGGCTGTGTATCTCTATGCAAGTCACTGAAACTCCTTTAGCTTCTATTTCCTCTTCTATAAAATGAAGCTAATAATAATGTTGCAGAGCTGTTGTGAGAATAAAACCTCATAAACTTTAAAGCACTAAATTTGAGCTATTCTTATCATGGCAACTAGATAATGCCTAGGACAGGGTGCTAGCCTTGGAGTTAGGAAAAAATTTAGTTCAAACCCTATTTTAGAAACCTACTGGCTGTATGATCCTTACAAGGAAGGATAAATTACTTAATCTTATGCTGCATTTTTTTAAAAGGTAAAATAACAAACTGGGTTGCTGTAAGGATAAAATGAGATAATATTTTAGAGGAATTCACTTTTTAATAAGCTCCTGTCTATAGATTTTTTTAAATTGAGATCCATCAAGAAATGAATTGTTCTAAATAACAAAGCTAATGAGTAAAAAGATTAAGATCTGAACCCAGGTCATATACAGAAATACGGTTCTTTCTATTATGCTAGACCTTTATGTCAATATCTGATGTTCCCAATGTTGAGATGAGTAAGATCTGTAGTTTACAATCAATTAACTGAGAATCCTGGATATAGTTACAATTAAAAAAAATAATCAGCTAAAAATTTTTAGATTTTAGCCAAATTTAGGCTTACGTGGTTCACTGACCTCTTTGGCCTCACTTTCCAAAACTAGTTATACTTTCACTTCTATCACCCTCTTTTCTGGTCATGGTGGGGAAACTTTATGCTTCCCATTGGTACTTCAATGCTTTCTCCTTATCTTCATCACTCAATAACTTCTTTTTTAATGACATTTTATTTTCCCAAATATATGCAAAGATAGTTTTCCACATTCGCCTTCGCAAAATCTTGCATTCCAATTTTTTTCTCTTTCTCCACTACCCCTCTCAAGACAGAAAACAACTTGATATAGGTTAAAAGTGTGCAATTCTCAGATCTTCCAGGGGTGGAGCCAAGATAGTGGAGAGCAGACATGATTCTCTGTGACTTCCTCTGACTTTCTCTCAAATTGACAGCAAATTAAGCCTCTAAACTGGCTTTGAAGTCAAAGCGCCTCCAAATATTTGGAATACAAATCATTTCTAGAAGAAGATACCTTGGAAGAACCCCAGAACTGGTCTGTTTCAATTGGGCAGGGGGACAGTCTGCCAAGCCCAGAGAGCAGTGTGGGGAGACCAGGGTGGGGAGCTGGAGAGGAGAGTCAGACTGTTGTAGCTTCCACACACCTGGGAAGCTTCTGTGAGCCTCTTGGGCCACTCTGTTCTTGTTGCAAGCAGGTGGTTTGGCAGATTTGCCTTTTGTAAAAAGTAAATTGTAAACCACTGAGCCCCAGAAGTGCATGTATTGCTTTAATTGCAATGCTTTATTTAATTTAAATGCATGCTTTAATTAAAAAAAAGTGTGCAATTCTTCTAACCATATTTCCATATTTATTATGCTGAGAAAAAGAAACTGACTTCTCCTTTTAGCTTTACTTATAAGTACATAGCACCCAATCAATATTTTAAAAGCTGTTGTCTCCTTAGCTCTGAGATACTTCACTTCTTTTCTCTGTGACTTTGGTGCCTGTTCTCTCTTCCCCAAACCCTATCTTCATAATAGAGGGTTCCAACAGAGATGGATACTCCCTCAAACAATTTTGTTCCCAATTCCTCAACTTGCTCACTTCCCATGCCCTGTTCCTCCACCCACTTCAGCTATACAAAGACTAATCTTTTTCTCACCCATAAGAGTTCTATTTCCATGTATATGAACTTTATAATTCCTTTATCTGATATTGTCATTCCATCTCTCCATCAGTCTTGGCATCCCAAATCCTGCTCTTTTGTTCTCACTGTGACTTCCAACCCTTCCTTTTCTGTTTTTCCCCCCATGTTATCACCCCTACACTAACTATACTCTCCTCCTTTCTCAACACTTTGATCACTTGAACCAAAACAATTTTACATTATTATCCTTTCAAATTCCTTTCCCCCTTATATGATATAAGATCTTGCTTTGCCAGACCACATCTTTGGGATACTTCTACAATCCATTATCTTTCTCCTATAGCACAGAAAAATCATGAAATCATGCTGACTGCATCCACAACAAGTTTATATTATGTGATCTCAACTAAGCCCTCACTGGAACAAAGCAATCTTTTTACACCTCCTTAATTAATTCACTGTAGCAATTTCTCCAAACCTTAATCTCTTTTCAAATCTTTTATAGCTCCACCTCAGCCAGTTTTCTCAATTGAGAACCGTACCTCATAGTTCAATGAAAAAAAAAATCAAGCATTTTTGCTAAGAACTACCTCTTTTCTCTTCCACTTCATCTCACATCACTCAGCTGCATTCTGCTCTTCCTGAAACTCTCTCATGAAGAGGTCACTCTTCTTTGCAATGCAAACCCTTCAACATGTGTAAATCATCCTATTCATCTTCTCCAGCAGATTGTGCCTTTTACTATCCCAACTTTCACTTTTTTTCAGCCCTATTACTTCACACTTGTGCTACTGCAATAGCCTGTCAGTTGGTGTCTCTGTCTCAGGTGTTTTCCCATTCCAGATCACTCTCCACCTAGCTGTCAAAATGATCTTCCTGGGGCAGCTAGGGGGCACAGTGGATAGAGCACCAGCCCTGAAGTCAGGAGGACCCGAGTTCAAATTTGATCTCAGACACTTAACATTCCCTAGCTGTGTGACCCTGGGCAAGTCACTTAACCCCAAATGCCTGGGAGGGTGGAGGGGGGAAAGGGGAAGATCTTCCTAAAGCACAGGTCTGATCCTATCTACTCAATAAATCCCAGTGGCACTTTCTTACCTCTAAAACCAAATATAAAATGCTGTTTTGTATATAAAGCACATCATAATTGGTCTCTTTTCAGTCTTTTTATACCTAATTCCCTTTGATGTATTCCAAACAGGGTATGTTCCCACCAAACTCCAAGTGTTTTTAGTGGGTGAACCTCACACCTTGAATGCTCCATCTTCTGGCCTCTCTGGCTTGCTTCAAATCTCAGCTGAAGTTTCCCCTTCTGTAAGACTCCTTTCTGTCTTCCTCAGTCTTTGTGTTTTCCCTCTAGTATTATTCCCAGTTCATCCTGTATATGTCTTGTTTGAACATAATTCTTTGCATGTTGTGATTTTAAGGACACACCCTCCATTTAAGGAGAACACCCAGGGCAGCCATCTCATAATTTCCCATCAGGCTTTATTCCTAGATTTTATCATACTCAGGTCTGATCATATAACCCATATGTTTGGTATTTAAAGCTCTTTATAACATGTTCCCTTACTGCTTTTCCACTACTTTTCCACCTTTTCCCCTCCCTCTTCCCAACTTTCATAAAATCTTATTGGATTTTCAGACCCATTTTATAAATGCTGAAACTAAAATTCAGTGAGAAATTTGAAGAAGATAATATAGCTACTCAGGGATGAGAAGCCCAAAGAGAGCTATTCTGATTTGCAGCATAGTATTCTTTCCATTATACTACCAAACCACAATTTTACTAACAAAATATCAGGAGGTATCCATAAGATTTAACATCTATTTCCTACTGTGTTGTTATGTGAAAATATGAATGAAATCTAATAAAAATCCATGGTCATTTGGTACTATGAGTACCAAATATGGAGTATTAATCGTATCTCCACTGTTATAGAACCCTTTTAGCATTGATTCCGATTACCTTTCTTCCCCTAGACTCACTGTTTCAAGCAGCAGAAACTATGAGCTAGCAAGATGAATCTTTTTGAATGTGAAAGTGACACATCCAATGTTTTTACTAAGAGTATCCATGTGGAAAGTTGGAAGAAACCCTGGCAGGAATATAAACCATACCTAAAGAAATCCCCTAAAGAATATCCACAATAAAGGGAGATCATTAAGCCATCATGTAACAGGATACATACTGATTTTTCTAGAAAAAAAATTAATGGAGTTTTTTAGTGGATTGAGTTATTAATAATGCATTTCATAAGTATGTAGATAATACCACCATTAGCATTTCCAATACATTTCATGATAAGTTACAAAATGATACTTTCCAAGAGAGTTTACAAGACAGTTTACCAACTGTCTAGTAATAAGAAAGTCCTGGCTAATTATAAACTTTAAAGAAAAATCAGATAACTAAAAACTTTTAGAAGCATATTCCATCTACAACTTTAACCCAGCAAGTCAAGTAATTCTTTTTTTAATATAAGAGGGTAGAGAGATAATAAAGGCATAGTAAGTTATTTCTAGGTACCCTAAAATAAAATGGTATGCTCTCAATTTCACTGTCTTGGGTTCCTGTTTTCACAATTATACCTTCTTACAACTCTACTCTCTTACTCTACTCAAATATGTTTTTAACAATAATAAAAATGATAATTTAAAATCTACAGTGGAAACTAATTGGAGAGACTAGGTAAGACTATCAATAAAACTTCTCTTTATGACACTAGAGAGTCAATACCCAACATTGGCCATATGACCTTAAGAAAGTCTTACCTTCTGTCAGCAAATGGGGATAATACTTGTACCAATCATCTACTGGGTAAATTGTAAGAGTAAAATGAGATATTCTAACTTTAACTCAAGAGTTCATCATTATTAGTATTGTTGAATAACAGGGATTACTTTTCCATTCTTTGAATTATCCAGGCTATTTATCTTTTAATTTAAACTATCCATTAATAGCCTGACTGGAGAAGAATACCAGTTGATTCTATGACTAAAGGAAACTTGAGGATTACCTAAAAATCTTATTTTACTTATTTATTTATTTTGCTGAGGCAAAAAGCTGTATGCCCAGGGCCATAGGAACTATTGTCTGAGATCACATTTGAACTCAAGTCCTCCTGACTTCAGGGCTGGTGCTCCGTCCATTGCACCACCTAGCTGCCTCTTATGTTTTTGCTCCTCTGAAGAAATCTGCCTGAAAGTGAATGCTATCGTTTCCCCTAACATAATTTTGCTACATTTTTTGAATTAAAATGTCAAATATACACAAAATGCATGATCATCTCATGCCTGAGCTTCTCCAGTAGCCTTCTAACAAGTCTGCCTGCTTCAATTAATTCTGCAATCGGCCAATAAGGTAATTTTCCTAAAGTACAAATCTGATCATGTCACCCTTCCACTCAAAAAATTCCAATAGTTCCCTATTATCATTAGGATCAAATATACTCTGGTTTTGCATTCAAAAGTCTTTTATATGATAACTCCTATTTTTCCAGGCTTCTAAAACATTACTTTCCAACATGCACTCTGACTTAGTAACATTAGTAGTCTTCTGGACATTTCCTCAAACAAGATACTCCATCTCTCAGTTCCAGGTATTTTCTTTTTCTGTTCCCTATTCTTGGAATATTCTCTCTCCTACTGACCTCCCTAATTTCCTAACTAGACTCCTTTCTTTTACTAGAAGCTTTTTTTGACCCCTCTCATTTCTGATGCTTTCTCTATGTCAATTATTTCCCATTTACAGTTAGCTGTGTATATATTTGCTTGCATGTTGTCTCTCCCACTAGACTGTAAGCAACTTTAGGGAAGGGACTATCTTTTGTTTCTTTTTGTATTCCCAGTGTTTATATTATCTGATACATTTTTGTTGTTAAGTCATTTTTCAGTTGTTTCCAATTCTTTGTAACCCCTTTTGGGGTTTTCTTGGCAAAAATATTTGAATGATTTGCTATTCCCTTCTCTGTCTCATTTTATAGATGAGGAACTAAGGGAAACTGGATTAAGTGACTTGCCAAGGTCACAAAGCTAGTAAGTGTCTGAAGCTAGATTTGAACTCAGGAAAAGTCTTCCTGATTCCAGGTCTGACACTTATCCATCGTGTTATCTAGCTGCCCAATCTGACAAAGACTAGATGATTAATAAATGTTTATTGATCAAATGACTTGAAACTGAAAAAAAAAAGGTTGTTCTTTATGTATCTGAATAAAAGGTCTAAGTTTGGTACTTCAGACTCCATAATTTGGTTTCCACTGACCTTTCTAATGTTCTATCATAGTATTATACCTTAAACATTCTTTGCTCTAGTCAAACTCATGCCTTTCCTATGCCCCATATCATCTCTGGATCTCTTGTGTTCTGACAGGTGGTACTTAGGTCTGCAATATATTTTTTTCCCCTCCTCTGCCTTTTGGAACCTCTAGCTTCCTTTATGACACAGTTTAGGTGCCATCTCTTATATAGAGTTTTTCAAACTACTCACTTCTGCCCCCCTCACACAAAAAAATTTCCTTTGTGCATATGTTTTATTCTCCCTAGCAGAATGGAAGCACCTTGAAGAAAGCACTGTTTTATTTTTGTCTTATTATTCCTAGGTTAGCACAATGGCTTGTGAGGAGTAGATGCTAAATAAATATTTACTCAATGAGTAAAGGTGAATGCACAAAGAAAACACAACTAATTCACTCCAAGGAGAGACATGTAATTTGAGATATTTTTCCAGGAGTGCTGTTAAATTTCCATCACTACTGCCAGACTCTCTCCCCTGAGGTATGAGAGCACAGAATATCAGGGAACAACAGTGTGATGCTTGGTATCAAGTTGTGTGAACAATCTGTGGCTAAGGTCCAGGGCAAAACTAACAGATTTAGCAATGTTTATTATAAAACTTAATGTGAATTTTTTCTCATACTTAATTCCACAAAATGATAATGTCCGGGAAAAAACATTAAAAATCTCAAATGCTTCTGAACCCCTACCATTTCTAATATTCAATCTTTTATGCTTAAAATTTGTGCGTACTTCTTAAAAAAGAACATCTTAAAATGAAATAAATTTCCATTGCAGTTGCCTACAATTCGATTAAACAAAATTTTATTAAGTGTTTATTGTCTCAGAATGAGGCCTAGAAATCAAAAATAAAAACAAAAACTTCTGTCCTCAAGAAGTTTACATTCTAATGAGAATTACAACATATAAACACATAAGTAAATAGAAAGTAACTTGAAGAGAAAAACTATAATAATTCAGGGAATGAAGGTGGGTTTCACTGAGGAGTTGAAGGTGATTCTTGAGAGAAGAGAGATGGGAAGTGGGTGGAAGGAGCGGCACAGGTCAAGGAATATACTCTGTGAGGACACAGAGACAGGAAATGAAATGCTGAGTTTAGGAAATGGCTAGGCAGCTAGTTTGGCTGGAACTTCATTAAGGGGATGAAAGAAGGATGGAAAGGTGAGTTGAAACCATATAGAAGGCCTTAAATGACATAATGAGAATCAATGAGATTGAGAAGTTGGGGGATAGGTAATATATACATGGCAACAAGGCAGCAGCAAAAGAATGGTGGAGAAGTAAAGCAAATCAGGGCTGGAGCTGACCTGATAAAGTGGGTCACACATGAGGATTCACTAGGATCTTGGGGGAGCCCCAGGGTGGGAGCTTCAGAGTTAAAAGGGTTATGTCTTCCAGGAAATGGTTTCCATTTGAGGTAGCAAGATAGTTGGTGAGAAGTTGAAAAAGAAAAAAAAGGATATAGATGTGGACAGTGGTCAAGGAAGTAGAGAGAAGATCCAAACAAGGAATATTATAAAAGTAGAATCTATAAGACTTAGCAATTTATTTAATCTATGGCAAATATGGAAAATGATCACCACAGGGATATATGTAGAGAGAGGAAGATAATGGATAAAAGTTAGGGGGAATACCTATGTTTTGAGAATAGTACATGGATGATAGTACAACAAAGGAAATGGTCTATTAAGTGGGAGAAAAACTAGAGAAGAGCAGATTCAAGAAAGGCAAATATAGAGAAAGTCCTGGAAAGTAGAATATTATTAACAGTGTGAAAATCTACAGATAAATATGTATAGTCTATATTGGGGTGGGGAGAGAAAAGGGAAAGAGGAAGAAAAATTTGGAACTCAAAATCTTATAAAAATGAATGTTGAAAACTATCTTTACATGTAATTGGGAAAAAATAAAATACTTAAGCGCAAAAAAAAAATTAAAATCAACATGAAGACAGAGAAGAAACAATGGTATCAACAGGTAAGAGATCTGAGATAGCTTTAAACAGAGTAGTCTTAATAGGAAGGTAGGGACAGAAGCTGGATTACAAAGTATTGTGAAGTGAGAAGTGAGAAAGTGAAGAAAATGGTGTAAATAACTTTCTAGGACTTAAGCAACATAACAAAAAAGTATCATCACACCTTGAAAGGACATTGAGGTAAAGGTAATTTAAAAAAAAGATGTGGAGTATCTAAGCATGTTTGTAGGCAGCAGAGAAAGAGAGTAGAAAAAGAAAAATTGAGAATAACAAGCTAAAGAGTAGATGAAATAAAGGATCTAGAAAAAGAACGAAACTTTGGTAGAAGGAAAAGAGCAGTGGTGTGGAATATTCTGAGGTGAAGTAGGAAGGATAATAGAGCTCTCAACAGTAGCCTGGTTTTCCCAGCAAAGTGAAAGAAAAGGTTCCATAGTATCAGAAAGCTTTATGATATAGGAGGGGTAAGGAGGAAAAAAAAAAGACTATAAATAAGTTAAGTAAAATTACCTTCAGTTTGGAATTTTTAAAAATATGTAAATTAAACTTTAAGGAACCTTAAACTTTAAAGGAAACTTAAGCCATTCAAAGTTTCTAGAACATTAAAAATAGTATCAAATCAAAGTTTGTTTTTATTTAATAGCGTCATTTCAAAACCTCATCATTTTGAGCCAAAGCTCTGTGGTCTTTGATGTATTTCAGTGTTCTCAAATGTTACAGGTAACTCTCTAAGATTTTAAGTTGAAGAGAACTAGTTATCTTTCACTAGTTACAAGAGATTCCTCATCTATAAGTTCTTACAGCAATGAAATCCCAGGGATCAAGAAATCACTTCACTTCTTTGCCCAAAGCTGAGAGGTTTCTGTTTCATTAGACACTCAATATGAGATGAATCAACAATCTTAGGAAAGATGCTTTCCTAAGATTCAATTATTTCAACATTAAGATTTCAATAAAAGACATCATTTAGAAAATATTAATAATATTTGTATTCCTGACTTCTGTTTTCCATACAGCTACCAAATTATTTTCAGATGGTTCAAGTCTAGCCGTGTTGTTTTATCACTTAAGAATTGTCAATAGCCTCTTGACCTAGAATAAACTATAATATGGTTCCAGTTCACATTTCCAGGTTTGTTATATATGACTCTTTCCTCCAGTTTCCACTAAATTGGCTTACTCAATTCTCCCCAACTTTGGCATTTTCTCTCTCTCTATCTCTGTGTGTCTATCTCTCCCCAACCCACTCTCCCTCCCACCTCCATTTCTTTGTATAATTGTCCTCCATGGCTGGAATGCACTCCCTCCGCTCATTAGGATCTAATATTCTCTAACTTCTTTCAAAGTTTGATTCCTGAGCTTATTGGGAAGTCTACTGATTTTTCTTGTCAGTGTTTCCTTTTCCCCACCTTGAATTATCACTTGTATATTAAATTGTTTGCATGCAATATTCCCTGACTTCCAGTACAATGAAAACTCCTTGATAACAAGGCCTGGTTTTTGTACCGGGCTTCTGTGAGAATAAAATGAATTACTATCTATATTTAAGTATGTATGCATATCTACATATAATTTGTTTATATACATAATATGTACATGTGTACTGCATTCTGCAAACCTTAAAGTACTGCGTAAATGTTAGCTATCTATGAAGGAGGATTGATAGAATGAAGAATAAAAAATAATGAGAAGTCTTGATGTAAGCCAAAAAAAAAAAAAAAAAAAAAAGTCATGTTGGCTTTCCTTTACTCAAATGCAAGAGTTATTTGAGAGGTTTTTCATCAAACTTTTCAGGCATATTCATATACATTTACCAGATTTCTATGTTTCCGAAAAGGGTTCACTATAAACTCAATCTACTTAAACATTTACTGTATAAATAATAAAGCATTTTTTTATCTACATGAAATCAAGTCCCATTATGTTATTTTTCTTTGGTTTCACAGACATGAGGCACAAGTTATTAGTTGCCAATTTTAAATTTAGGAGATAGAAGTTGTCAAAGAATCAAAGGAAAACAGAGCCAAACTAAGGTTAGGATAACAGAAACAGCCAGTTCTAGAATGAGTTGTGCCATAAATAATTCATTTAAAAAAATTTTTTTTTAAAAAAAGATGATTTTAGTCAGTATTTACACTTCTTGCTATGCATGACTTGAACTCAAATTTTGATAATTCTAAAGTGAAAGATGGTTTATGTTCTTAAGTCCTACCTAGTGAATGTTTATTAAGATTAAAGACTACAACAAGTACTGGCATAACTAAAAGACTGGCATTTTCAGGATCTAAAGATGTCTTGGAAGCAAGATTTGAGAAAGCTCACATTGCATGCATATAAATGCACATTACTCCAAGGCCTGAATGTGGTCATGGCTCTTATTTTTGTGAACATTGTACTTTTTAAGATTTACCCAAAATTAATTTTGGAAAAAAAACCTTCAGTTTGATAGGCTAGTTTATATTTCATAAACTCAGAGTAGATCGTTAAGATGTACCAACTCTTAAAAGTTTAAAATAATATTTTTATACAAGTACACTGACCTTCTTGACTTTTTTAGTTTTTTTGGATTCCTCTGGAGATTTGATCTTTTGGTCTTTAAAGCCTTCAGAGACTTCATCTAAAATATCAAGCTTCACTTTTCCATTTTCAACACCTAAAATCCAAGTGAATTGAAACTTAATTAGAAATTAAAATAGACAAGTTCAAATTGACATAGCAAAAGAAAAGTTAAAAATAAAACTTCCTTATTTGTTATAGTAAGAAACCTTAGTTTAGGTTCTACTGAAAGATATAAACATCAAATATTTTTAGTTCTTTGATACTCAGGCTTTGTATTCTATTTCATTTCAAATAACTAAAGTAGGTTATATTATTCAGTAGTTTTAAAAAAGTATTTTTTCCTTGGTTGCACAATATTATTAAATGTGTCTAGAACAAAAAAAAAATGTATACCTCTTGATTTATATGAAATAAAATAACCTCTTTATTATAAGTTTGTGAGTAGGTTACCATAAAATATTACATATTAGAATTCTTCCTAAAATTTAAAAAACTTTTTTTTTGGATGAAGAATATTTAATAATTGCTGAAGACATAACTATCAAATATTTCAAACTGAAACAAAGTTCTTAGCACTAATCACACACACACACACACACATACACACACACATCCTACTTCTTTTTGCAGGATTATTCTTCCAGTAATGCTATGTGGATACAAGTCGTGAAATACAACAGTCTCTAAAGAATCAAAATTATAAGTGAATTTACTCAGTTGAAATGGACAGATGGATGGTTAGCATGAACAGGCTGAAAAATATTACCAAAAACCTATGCACAAGAATCTGTGCAAAAGGTGTTAGCAGAGATGTCTATATGGAAAAAAGAGGTGGGATGACCATATCGTGATCATAGGATCACAAATCTTTTTACAACCAAAAATAACATCAGAGTTTATCTAATACAAAACTAATTTTACATTTTAGGAAACTGAGGCCAACAGAGTTCAAGTGGCTTGGGCAAGGTCATATAACTAGTAAGTATATAAAACAGGATATAAACCTCTGACGTCAAATCCAGCACATTTTCTATTGAGAAGAAAGATAATTGGTATGACTCTAATGTTTCTTAGCCTCCCAGAAGTATTTTGATTTTAAAATGGAATTTCTGGAAATGCAAATGAATATTTGATTAACTGTAATGAAGTATAGACAAAACTTTTGAGAACAGAAAAGAGTTTTTTTCATATTACAATAAAACCTGAAAATGGATTTTAACGGTAGAAAAGACAATGTATGAACCAATTTAACAATTTGCACAACTGAATAAATGCATGGCAGAACATAATTAAATGCTGAATTATTCAACCAGAAAATATTTATTAAGCACTTACTACATGCCAGGCATTGTATTAGGTGCTGGAGATAAAAAGACAAAAAGAAAGCAGATTCTGACCTCTGAAAACTTACATTCTACTAGGGGAAAAAATATGTATATAGTTAGTTGATCGATGAATAATTATTAAACAACTACTATATGTCAGACATTGTGCTAATAAATTCTGGGGATACAGAGAAATGCAGAAGACTGCCCCTGCTCATGAATCTAATGGAGGAGACTATATACAACTATATACAAACAACCTATATATGGGATAAATTGTAAATAACCTCAGAGAGGGCCTAGCATTAAGAAGAAGTAGGAAAAGCATCTTGCAGAATATAGAACTTTTGCTAAAATTTTGACGGAGCCAGGAAATCTAGCAGGCAGAACTGAAGAGTGAGAGAATTCAAAGGGAAGAGCCAGTGAAAATATCTGAGTCTGGATTGGCCATCTAGTTTTTGTCAAAGTCTTATGTAGATTATTGCTGTGGGAGTCTGGGCAAGTAACAATTCGCATACAAATTAAGGTATCAGCCTGTGATGCCATTTGTTCTCTTTGAAAATGAAGGGCAATGTTTTGTGGCAGTCCTTTTTGTAGTGGCTAGAAACTGGAAACTGAGTAGATGCCCATCAGTTGGAGAATGGCTGAATAAATTATGTATGTGAATGTCATGGAATATTATTGTTCTCAACCAGCAGGATGACTTCAGAGAGGCCTGGAGAGACTTGCATGAACTGATGCTGAGTGAAATGAGCAGAACCAGGAGAACATTGTACACGGCAACAACAAGACTATATGATGATCAATTCTAATGGACATGGTTCTCTTCAACAATGAAATGCTTCAAACTAGTTCCAGTTGGTCAGTGATGAAGAAAGCCATATACACCAGGGACAGGCCTGTGGGATATGAGTCTGGACCACAATGTAGCATTTTCACACTCTCTATTGATGTTTACTTGCATTATGTTTTCCTTGTCAGTTTTTTTTTTCCTTTCCTGTACAGCAAGATAACTGTTTAAGTATGTATACATATATTCGATCTGTCAAATATTTTAACATAATTAACATGTATTAGACTTCCTGCCATCTAGGGGAGGGGGTAGGGGGTAGGAAGGAAAAATTTATAACACAAAGCTTTGCAAGGGTCAATGTTAAAAAATTATCTATGCATATGTTTTGCAAATAAAAAGCTTTAACAAAAAAAAAGGAAAAAAAAGTGAAGGGCAAACAACAATATATGTTATTGACTGATAGATGCAAAATAGATAAAAGTAAAAATATTGACAGATTATCATAATTTATTAGAGATCATCTATGGAAGCTTAATGGAAAACCATGGATTCATATCATAAACAAAATAGAGAACTAGAAATGGGTTAGACTTTTCACAATTAAGGATAGAAGAGTTTGTGATAAAACAAACAACAAAGATCACAGGAGATAAAATGGATCATTTTTAATAGAAAGTTGTAAAGTTTTGCAAAAACAAAATCAATGTAATTAAATTTGGAAAACTTAACTGGGAAAAAGACTTTGTAGCATTTCTTTAACAGAGTTCAAATGTATACTGTTTAAAATATAGTAGTACCATTCTCCATTAAATAAATGGGCAAAGGGTATGAAAACAGTTCTCAAGGTAAGATCAAAGCTACCAATAATATTAAAAATGTTCCAAACTACTAATAAGAGAAAAGTATGTCCATCTGATTAGTAAAGATGGGGGAAAAAAAAGGAATGTGATAATTAGTGAAGGGGATGTGGGAAAAGAAACACACAACTACATTGCAGGAGGAGCTGTGAATTGGTATAGCCAATTTGGAAAGTAATTTGGAACCATACACAAAAAGGCATTAAAATTGGGAATCAAATTTAATGCCGTATTTTTAAAATGTTTTCTCAAATAGAGAGTTGGTTGTAGCAACAACTGAGAAAATACTTTTTAAAATTAGAAAAATAAAGGCAACTAGTTGGTGTAGTAAATAGAGCAACAGCCCTTAAGTTAGGAAGACCTGAGTTCAAATTCGACCTCAGACACTTAATACTTCCTGTTGTGTGACCCTGAACAAGTCACAACCCCAAATGCCTCAGCAAAAAAAAAAAAAGGAAAATAATTTGCAAAATGACATTTTAATGTTAAATTACTTATTCTAGTAATAAAATGTTTTTTATCACTTTGTATTTACTATACTTATTATCTTATGAAAGGTTTTGTTTTCTTCAAGTATTATTTTCTAATCTGTAAATTTTTAAAGCTTATGATTTTTGTCCTTTATTTTTTATAAAGTGCTTTATGATTTTTTTTATTAGCAAAAATTTGGGCTGAGAGGTTATTAACCTTTTTCTGAGATAGGAAAGAATGTTGAGAGTTAGATAAAAAAGTTTGATTGCTAATAATTATATTATTAGCATATTATCTATATAAATATATATAAATTATATATATAATCAATAATTATACCTTCATGTAAATTTCAACAACATAATTATAGACACTGTACTAAGTGCTTTATAAGTATTATTTTATTTAATCCTCTAAAAATTAAGGGAGGTAAATACTATCCATTCCATTTTACAAAGATTAAATGAATCATCCAGAGTCACATAGCTATTTTATCTGAGGTCAGATATTAATTTGGACCTTCCTGATTGCAGGCCAATCACTCTATTCACTGTGCCACGTAGCTGCCTCCATGTTAGGACATATATAATTAATATTATAATCTGAGCCA
>JAJPUD010000951.1:181638-232454 GCA_023553655.1 Myrmecobius fasciatus
TTGAGTTTAAAACAAAACTCCCTAAATAGAACTGACTGTAAAATGAGAAACTTCATTCCTTTAAACATATTTAACCACCTACCCAGAAATGGCCTTATACAGCAGAACTGAGGGAGTCAGCAGGGTAAGATGTGGGAAGGAAATACAGCTCCTACTCATATGCTGATGAAACTAGAAAAACTTATGAAACGTGTTGACTGGCTCACTACAATTTCAGGTCACATAATTTCAATTGGGCCTTCACTGAAACAAGGCAATCTTTTTATGTCTTTATAATTGACTATCCCACTCACCAAAGAGGCTTTTCTAAACATTTTCATTCAAGAATCCCAGAGTATGCTGATCTTTCTCCCTACTTCTACCATCTTAATTGAGGATCTTGCTTCACCTTTCACCAAAAAAACATGTCATTTGCTAAGGATTCTCTCTTCTCTCATTTCTTTTTTTTTTCTTTAAAAATTTTTTTTAATTGAAGCTTTTTATTTTCAAAATATATATATGCAAGGATAATTTTTCATCACTGACCCTTGCAAAACCTTATGTTCTAATTCCCCCCCTTCCCCCTACCTCCTCCCCTACGTGGCAAGTAATCCAATATGTGTTAAACATGGTAAAATATATATGTAAATTCAATATATCTCCTCCTCATTTCCCATCACTCTGATGCCTTCTCCAACTATCTCCTCCTTCACCTCATATCATATGACTCTTCTCTTTGCCAAGATTAACCTTAGAACAAGTAACATGTACTACTGATCCCATCTCCCCTAGCAATTGCCCTTACATTATTCTCTCTCTGCTCCCAATCTTGAATCACTCGCTATTTACTAGATTCTTTCTTGTTGCCTACAAACATATCCAAGTCTCCCCTATCTTTTAAAAAACCAAAACAGTAACAAAAATATCTTTCCTTAATCCTACCATCCCTGCTAGTTATTAGCTTCAGTTTTTGACAAGTTGACAACCATCTATCTTTAATACACTCTCCTCTCTAGATTTTCATGATACTGTTCTATCTTGGCTCTCATCATCCTACTTGCCTGATCATGTCTCCTCAAACTTCTTTGCAGAATCCTCAACCAGGTCATGCCCATTAATTCTAGGTGTCCCCCAAAGCTTTGTCTTGGATTATTTTGTCTTTTTCTTGTGTGGTTTATTAATTGGTTCCAACATCTCTAGGCAAATGATTCCCAGATCTCTATATCTAGTTCTAATCTCATTTATGAACTCCAATATTATAAGACTGCTACACAAATAATGAGATTACTGTGCTGTAATTAGTAATTAACAAGAATTCAAATAAAGATAGAGAATAGCTACTGCCCCTTTAATGTCTCTGAGAGCAATAAGCTTGCATTCTCTCAGGCTGATCAGTATGGAGACTTTGAGTATTCACTGCACTTCAGCTTGGACAAGAAATGGAGACTGCATAAAACAAACAAGCTTATGTAGGGCCAGCTTAATAGAGGGACTAAGTGAAGACTGATGATAAATTCCCAATCCTAGCTGCTCTACCCTAGGGAATATTCTAAAATTGATGGGTTAATTTACTCCAATGGACAGGTGAAGTTGGGTTAGGGTAGAGGGAAGGAAGGGTATAAGAAAGGAGAAAAAGAGTATAGCATCTAGGGAAATATAGTGGTGACTTTGGGGGGTTTCTATTCTAGCAATCTGACAATGAATAGACCACTCCTCAGTTCATTGCTGACTGTCAGATAGATAATCTGTTGGTCAGAGATAACCAAATTCCAGAGACCACTCCTCTGGGCCATAGAATTAGCATGTCAAAGACAGAAAGCTGGATAAAGGAGTTTCCTCTCTCTTAGGACTTTGCTAATTTTTTTTTTAGCATTCAGCCTGCTTGTAGTTGGTGTACAATTACAATAAACTTTGCCCCTTGACTAGGAAATGGATTCAAGCCTGCAAATTCTTTTGAGACACTTCATGACACCGGCCTATGACCACAAACTTTTGGGGTCCCTTTCCCAACCTCAACAGAAGGAAGAAAGGAAGGGAGGAAAGGAAGTTAAAAAGAAGGGAGGATGGGAGGGAGGAAAGGAGGAAGGTAAGAAAAGAGGAAGGGAGGTGGGAAATAAGGAAGAAAGGAAGGGATGGAGGAAGGAGGGGAAGGGAGGGAAGGAGGAAGAGAGAGAAGAAAAGAAAGAAGGAAAGAAGAATGGATCACTTAGTAATTAACTTCTATGGACCTGGCATTGTGCTAAGTGCTTTACAAATATTATCTATTTGATCCTCCCAATAATTCTGGAAGTAGGTGCTATTAATTATCCATCTCATTTTACAGTTGAGAAAAATGAGGAAGGCAGGAGTTAAGTGATTTACCTAGACTTAATACGATGAGACAACATTTGAACTCGGGTTTTCTTGACTCTTGCTCCAACACTGTGGGTTTGGATGTTTCTATCTCTTATAGAGAGGAAGAAGCAGGGCAGATGGCTGGATTGCTGTGCTGCAGGATCAGAGAATCAGATTAAGAATAGAAAGACCTTCTTAGATCACCTAACCTAACAACCTTATTCTTTTAAATTTTCATTTAATTTTTTCAATGAATAAAAACCTGTTTTTATTCTTCCCACTCCCCTTTAAAAAAACCAGAACAAGAACTCAGAAAAATGTCTCAGGAAGCAGGTAAAAAGACATAAATATGTACAAAATAAATATTTAACAAATACCAGGTAATTCTGAGACTGAGAAGTGTCATAGAAACTGAGATCAGGAAAAGTTTGATGTAGAAGACGGTACCGGGCTGAAGTTTAAAGGAAACTTGAAATTCTAAGAGACATATGAATGGAAATCATTTTAGACATGAGAGGCTTCCAATGCAAATGAATGGAGATAGGCAATTGAATTTTAAATGGATAAGCAGCAAAAGCTGGGCATGGTGGTACACATCAATAGTTCCTCCTACTGAGAAGGTTGAGGCAGCTGAATCACTTGAATGAAGAAGCTCTGAGTTACAACAGAGTCAATCAGGTGCCTCAACTAATTTATGGTGAGCCTTCAGGAGTGCAGGCCCATCCAGCTAACAAAGGAGAGAAGAAATCACTCAAGTCAGAAAAACAGAGATTAAAACTTGCACTGGATCAGGCCTGAGAGGCTGCTTGCTGCCCTTCTAGTCTGGGTGAGATAGGGAGACTGCCCTAAAAAAACAACCCCCCCCCAAAACACCAGCACTACTTTGGCTGAAAAGTAGAGTCACCGAAGGGAAGTGATGGTTAATAAGGCTGTCTGGAGAGAGAGGCTAAGTAGAAGACTATTACAATAGTCTAGGTGAATGTTGATGAGGACCTGAACCACTGTGATGGCAATGTACTCAAAAGAAGTTGTAGAACAGACAACATTGACGGTTGACTAGATATGGAGGGTAAGCAAGTAAGGAGCTGAAAATAGTTCTGAGATGGCAACCCTTGGTGACTGAAAGAATTACCCTCTACAGAGAAAGTTCCTTGCAATTGGGAAGTTCTAGCAAAAAGCTGGAATGAAGTAGATGCCCACCATGTTCAGAATGGCTGGGGAAAAAAGGAGTGCATGGGAAAATAGTTGAATAATAGTTTAACATAAGAAACAATAAATATTTCAGGAAAACTAGGAAAAAATTGCAATAGTTGTTGAATGAGCTGTTGTGATTTAGGTCAGTTTTATTTTTCTTTCCTTTCCCATGGGAACCTCACATCACAAGTACTCTGTTTTTCAGGACTCAGATCTGATTATTGGGTATTATTTGACATTGCTTTGTGACATAGCAAGTTACAAAAAAACAGGAATAGGAACTCTGCCTTACTCAAAGTATTTAATAATGTCTATTAAGTGACAATGAATTACTTAAATGTAATTATTACCAAGACATCCAGGTAAGTTTATTTTGAAAACAAAACTGAAACATTACAAATCAAATATTTATTGAGTAACCTCCTTACAAGTAGAAGCATTATATTCTACAAATAAAAATAAAAAAATTCTCATTATTTCTGCAAGGTGATTTTCTGAGATTCATTCTATATACTAATTATGTTAATTCTTTTTAATATATTTGTATTTCCCTTTGGACCAATGTCCTGAAATATTTATATCCCTCAAAACTTATGCTTTGCAAGTCTAAAAATTATTCATTATCTTCTAACATACATATCCTCTCAAATTAAAAAATGTAATGAGTTCACTTCTTTGATTATATGTTCTACATATCTTTTTACCTTCTTTAAAAAAACAAATAAGTTTAATCATCTTTAATATTTAAATAAACAACTTCAGCATAAAACAAGTTATAAAAATACTCAAATCTCCAAGGGGTTATGTTTAAAATTTTATTTGAAAATTTTATATAGAAACACCAACTCTTAATATTATATTTTTTTTCCACAGGCCATTGACACACAGATTTCACACAATTAAAATTTTGTTAAGTTTCACCACTTCTATATTCCTTATAAAAATTGACAACCATAAAATTACCTTCCCCCAAAATCCATTTACATCTGCTTCAATTACAATAGCAGGATGAAAAAATTCTGTGAAACAACTCTCTTCCCAAACCTTCTAAGCACGCATGTATTAGGCATTTACACTTTGCAAACATAAATCAAATCAAGCCCTACCATCAATAACAGCATCTGAGAAAATGAAAGCTTTCCTTTGTGTAGCCTCCCATTACTTGTGTCTCATTCTCTACTTATAAGTTTGTACTGTATAGACCTATGTTATGATATTATGTGTGTGTATACATATATGTGTTTCAGTTAGGAAAAAAGTATTTATGAAGTGTTTATTATGTGTACTCTGTGTCAGCTACTAAATACTGAGGATACAAAGAAAGGCAAAAAACATTCCCTGTTCAAGGAGCTAAGTCCTAATGGGAAATCATCATGGAAACAATTACATACAAGATATATACAAATGTTTATACATATACTTACATATGTTTGTGTATTTGGGTATATATAAATGTGGTAAATATTGGAGGTAATCTTGGAGTAAAGTGCTTGCATTAAGGGGACCAAGAAAGACTTCTTGTAGAAAGTGCGAATTTGGTCGAGATCTGAATAAAATCAGAAAAGCCAGGAGGTAGTGGTAAGGGGGAGAATTCTAGGCATGGGGAAAGACAGTATCCTGTTCAAAGAACAGGAAAGAGATCTCTCTTACATGAAGAGTGTAAAGAATAAGAGAAATAGAAAGATAGACAGAGGTTAGGTTATAAAGGCTTTAAAAGCCAAAAATAAGATATTATATTTGATTTGGGAGGATTTTAGGGAGCCACCAGAATTTACTGCATGGGTAGGTGGAGATTGGAATATGACACTGTCAGAACTGATAATTTTGGTGGCTGAATGGAAGGTGGATTAATTGGGAAGAAAACTGAGGCAGGGAAACCAATAAGATTTCTGCAAAGGTCTAGGTATAATGTGATAAGGGCTTATACCTGGTTGGCAGGGTCAGCAAGAAAGGAGCATATACAAAAGATATGACAACAGACTGGATATGTGGTGGGATGGGTAAGAGAAAATGAGAAGTCAAGGCTAACTTAACTCAAACTGACTCTCCAGTTAACATAATTTCTACTAAAAACTGATTTCCTGATTCCTTTTGCCTTACTTATACTGTTCTACAATCTTACTTCATCCAAATTAGCTCAATTCAAAAAAGAAAAATCACAAATATAGGATCCTAACTTTCAGTGAAACTACAAAGAAATGTAGTTTTCCCTTACATAAATAACTACTTGAAAATATTTCTTAAATACCACACTCAACAAGTTTTATATTTTAGCTACAGAATAATGGTGATGATTAACCCTACGCTAAATTTGGCCTTGCAAATATCCATGAAAAAAACTAGCAAATTTTAGCACTTCAAGGCCATTTTGCCAGTCCAGATTTGTTATTTCAAGTGAGGTCCAAATCAAATTGGGATCATCACTCTTGTTCCTTTCTCATGTTAAAAATTCCACATTGTACTACAAGTCTCTACATAAATTTGTCATAACTAAATGAGAAAAGTTGAGAAGTACTTTAGTATATATTTTTCCCAAAAGCACATTGACTCTAGAGACTTATGAATACTGTATAGAGAAATATAGTGAGTGAATTGGGGAAAAAAGTAGATATTGAAAAAAAAAAGTGCTAAAGAAAAAAAAGGCAAAAACCCCCCAATATTAAGATTTCACAGTAGTAGCCATAATACAAAGAAGGAATAATGGATCAAACTATCATAGAATTACTAGAAAACCAATTACTCATTCGCAGGCATGTTTATGCAATCTAATTTGTTTATTACACACATAATTTAGAAACTCTTTAAACAAGCTAACATTTCAACTTGCAAGGTTAACCAGAGGAAACATGATTTTACATTCTAAGAGAAAAATTTTTTTTAATTGTAGCAAATAAGACAGCTAATTATACTAACCTCTGTATTTGCTTTTAATTGTACACCTCTGTTAATATGCTCCCCAATAAGTATCAAAAATTAAAATTTTAATGAAATTTAAAAGCTACCGAGTACTGTTAGCTCAAGCCATACAACTTTTTTGAAAGAAAAATATCAATAATAATCTCATACAAAGGTTGTAAATTACAAAAGTTGTAAATGTGTAAAAACAGCCTATTTCAAAGAGATAGAGACAGGTACCATCTGCTATTTATTTAAATGGCCTATCAAAGTAAAAATTCACATAATAGCAATCATTTTTTTTAAAACTCACATTCCATATTTGTTCACATAATGGTTGATTTCGCATAATGATCACAGCCCTCTTCCAGTACAGGAAAGTAGGTAAAGATAATTTCCCCTCATAAGTAGCACATCATTGCTTTGTTATAGTAAATCACCTGACTGCTATCACAGCTGCACAATCTGTACCACCAGAGATCATCACTGGAACATTAGGGGCTGACTGACATCACTTCAGTAAACATTGACAACTAATAATATGTCTAATATTTTCATAAATGTTATCACTTTCTTTTCAATTTAAATTTCAAAGCCTTGTGATTTTGCTTAAAAAAAAACCGTTTTATTTCTCACTTTATTTTTGGAAAAACAAATGTAGAAAAAGCAAGAGAATCTTGGGAAGGTAGAATTTCCAGATCTGCATACTGAGGCTAACAAAATCAAGATCTCTAGCCAGTGATTAAGGCACTCATGCTCTTTCCTAGAACTATTTTAGCTAGGAAAAAAAAGGAGATAGATCAATTCTTATACAATTTTGATTAATTCATCTTCTTTTTTACACAAAGATTCTTGAGAACTTACAATGTGAAGGTTTTTTACTATTGAAAGCTGTGTTGTGACATCAAATTTTAAAGCAAAAGTCTTCTCAAGATGAAACTCCAAGAAAGAAAGCAATTTATTTGTTAGGGTGAAAATTATTTTCAGGAAATAGATGAACTTAAATTTTACAGTTATTAAGATGTCCAATTTGAGGAATATCACATTGATCGGCAGCATCTTAAAAAGAAAAGATAATAACATATTTAAAACAAATTTTAAAAACTCAAAAGGCATTAATTACTAAGATTATCTTCTAACCTTATGACTGCTGAGTTCTATTCCCACTCTCAAATTCTATGATTCTGATTATAGCCCAAACCTCTTTAGTGTTTTATATAAAAAGAATGCTGTTAAAATCTGTATTTATATGGCAGTTATAGTTATTTTTTAGAATTCAGAGTAAGGAAAAAAATTTTTTAAAATACTTTTGTTCCTAAGTACATCTACAGCTTCATAGGGTTTACTTTACCATCACTTCCACTCCAGGCAGGTCCTTTGCTACTCTTTACTTCTTTTTCCTTTCAACCTCTAGTCAGAGATTCCTGATACATTGGGACAATTCTATCCAAGAATAATGATAATGTAGTGGAGCTCATTCCTCATGATTAATATACTTCTAACCCATCATACTTGTGAATCATTGTGAATGATCATGAATCATTTCTTGCCATGGTTCAAACCTGATCTTCACCTTTCCTCCTTATTCCTAACTCCCTCAATTTAAATCGCATTCTCCAACAACTCAATATAAAATACCTAAACCTTCATGCACTCTGGAATACTGCTCTATAACTAACAAAACAAACAAAAATCCAATCCCAAACACTGATACATTGTTGGTGGAACTGTGAACGGATCCAACCATTCTGGAGAGCAATTTGGAGCTATGCTCAAAAAGTTATCAAACTGTACATACCCTTTGACCCAGCAATGTTTCTATTGGGCCTATATCCCAAAGAGATTTTAAAGGCAGGAAAGGGACCCACATGTGCAAGAATGTTTGTGGCAGCCCTTTTTGTAGTAGCTAGAAACTGGAAGCTGAATGGATGCCCATCAATTGGAGAATGGCTGAATAAATTATGGTATATGAATGTTATGGAATATTATTGTTCTGTTAGAAACAACCAGCAGGATGATTTCAGAGAGGCCCGGAGAGACTTGCATGGCCTGATGCTGATCGAAGTGAGCAGAACCAGATCATTATACACAGCAACAACAATACTATATGACGATCAATTCTGATAGACTTGGCTCTCTTCAACAACGAGATGTTTCAAACCAGTTCCAATTGTTCAGTGATTAAGAAAGCCATATATACCCAGAGAGAGGGATGTGAAATGTGGACCACAACATAACATTTCCATGCTCTCTATTGATATTTGCTTGCATTGTGTTTCCTTTCTCTGATTTTTTTTTGTAGATACGATTTCTCTTGCACAACAATAAGTGTGGAAATATGTATACACATATTCGACTTGTCAAGTATTTTAACATAATTAACATGTAGTGGACTTCCTGCCATCTAGGGGAAGGGTGGGGAGTAGGGGGGAAAAATGTGTAACAGAAAGCTTTGTAAGGATCAATGTTGAAGAATTACCCATACATATGTTTTGCAAATAAAAAATTTTAATAAAAAAAGAAAAAAAAAAGAACACCTCAAATGGGTAAACAGAGAGTTGAATTTGATTGAAACAGCTGAATAACAGCAGGTTAGATAATGGATAGAGCACTGCACTTAGATACTTGAATCTGCCTCAGACATTGACTAGCTCTGAGACTGTAGGCAAATCACAAATCTCTCAGCCTCAGTTTTCTCATATGTAAAATAAGAATAGTTAATAGAACTTACCTGCTGTGGGTATCAAATGAAACATTATAGCTAGCCAGCTAGAGATTTGTAAGACTTTAAAAGTTTTACAAAAATTATTAAATATTATAATTTTTAAAATAGTGATTTATGAAATTTAGTTATTGGTGCCTTTATTATTGCTTAAAATAGATAGTATTTTTACATTTAATATTAAGTTTCAAAGATTCTCATAAAGACCATCTGGTTCAAATGTATCTGAACAAGGATCTCCTGTACAAAATGTTAATAAAACAATACAGAATGTTTCAAAAAAAAAAATCCAATCCCAAACTCAAAAAACTAAACGTCAACTTAAATCTCTTCTTGCTACCTTCATCTTCTTGCACTTAGAATTGGTTCCCTCCTAATAACAATTTCCCTGGCTATCTTTCCTAACACTGGTTGCACTCTTACACCCTTTGACTACCTGGTCATTGTGAGGGTGTTGGATTACTCTTTTGCTTCCCATTGCACTTCCAGGTTTTCCCTGCCACTAATCACTCATTAACTTCTCTTTGGGGTTCATTAAATCTATATTTATTATTAAATCAAAATTCTGGTACCTGTTGTCTATAGATTTCCAGGACTTTTTTTCCTCCTTCCCCAATGAATTCTGTGCCTGACTCCCAGACTTTCTCTCTGCCCTCAATATTACAGGACTTCAGCATACATACAATACCCTAACCTTCCAGTTCCTCACTTATTCACTTTTCATGGCTTCTACCCTGCCAACAGCTACACACAGAGATAATTATTGCTGTCACCCACAAATATTCCACCTCTATGTTCATGATCTTTGAAATTCCTTTATTTGATCACATCGATTGTGATTCTACCTCTCTCTGCACTTGCAACTCGTAAACCCTATTCTTGTCTTTAATATGACCATCAATCCCTCCACCGATAATGCCTTTCCAGAACATGACCCATATGATGGCTATATTCTTTTTTTTTTTTTTTTTATACTCATCTTGACTTCTGATGAACTGATTCTTCAGCCTTGGATTGCTCCTATCTGGGGCCTTCATTCCTACATAAGTGTTACTCAACAAAGTGGGGGAAAATCATGAGATTGTGCTAACTGGGTCAACTACAAATTTATGTTAGGGCCCTCACTACAGCAAGGAAATCCTTCTAATTCCCTATTGCTCTCACCAAAGTGGCTTCTTAAAATTTTTTTAATACCTCCTCCAAACTCCCAAAGCTTCCTCTCACCTCACCTCATCAACTAAGAACCTTTTCTTATATTTCACTTAAAAAAAAAAAAAAAAAAAAAAAAGCTCAATACCCAGAGAACTCCTCCATTTCCCTTATTCCTTATCTCACATCACTGGGATGCTTTCTGCCACCAACCCCCCCTCCACCCATTTCACATGAAAAGGTGGTTCTTCTAGATAAGACAAAACCTTCCACACACACACACAAGCAGACTGCCCTTTCTATCAACCCTATTCTCATTAATCTTTAATTGTTCCCTCCCTACTAGTTGCTTCCTTATTTCCTACAAACATGCCCATTTCTTCTCCATCCTCAAAAAACCTTCATTATTCCATCCATCCCCACTATCATCCTACATAACTCTTCTCTTTTACAGCTAAACTCCAAGACAGGGACATCTCCAACAGAACTTTGATTTCTGACCTCTTCTTTCAAACTACTTATGATCTCTTAATTAAAAAATTGAATTATCTTTTCTCAATCTTCATCCTTTTTTATAACAAGCATTTATGAAGAACTTAATTATAGATCAGATCCTATGCTTAGCACTTTACAAATACTATCTCAAAATATTGACAAATGGAAGCAGCTAGGTGGCGCAGTGGATAGAGCACCAGCCCTGAAGTCAGGAGGACCTGAGTTCAAATCTGATCTCAGATACTTCCTAGCTGTGTGACCCTGGGCAAGTCACTTAACCCCAATTGCCTTAGCAAAAAGCAAAAAAAAAAAAAAAAAAAAAAAAAAAAATTGACAAATGTTTCGCCATTCTCTCTCCTCACAAAAACCTTGGGAGGTTGTTCTATTATTATCTTCATTTTCTAGTTGAGGAAACCAAGGCCATAGTGTTTAAATTACTTAGCCTAAGTCATACAACTATCAAGTATCTGAGGCTGGATTTGACCTCAGAAGGTCTTTGTGACTGAGTTCAGAGTCATAAGTTTCTAACTAAATTTCATAAATCACTATTTTAAAAATTATAATATTTAATAATTTTTGTAAAACTTTTAAAGTCTTACAAATCTCTAGCTGGCTAGCTATAATGTTTCATTTGATACCCACAGCAGGTAAGTTCTATTAACTATTCTTACTTTACATATGAGAAAACTGAGGCTGAGAGATTTGTGATTTGCTTGCAGTCTCAGAGCTAGTCAATGTCTGAGGCAGATTCAAGTATCTAAGTGCAGTGCTCTATCCATTATCTAACCTGCTGTTATTCAGCTGTTTCAAACAAATTCAACTCTGTTTACCCATTTGAGGTGTTTACCCATTTTTTTTCTTTTTTTATTAAAACTGTTCCACCTTTGACACTATTGATTCCTTTCTTATTAATATTATCTTCTCTCTAGGTTTTTGTGGTACTGTTCTCTCGTTTTTCTTCCTACGTGTGTTTCTTCTCTGTCACTGAATTTTTAATTATGCCATGCCTACTGTCAAGGTCACCTAAAGCTTTGTACTGGACCTTCATTTCTTCTGATGAGATTTGCTGATTTCTTCATCCTCCAAGATGTCCATAATCACTTCCATGTAGATGACTCTCAGATCTATCTTTCTGGGCCTCATTTCTCTGCTGAGCTCTAGGTTTGAATCTCTAGATGCTTATTTAACATCTTCATATCGTTCCCCTCAAACTCTCTCTTCTTCCTAACACAATCTAGATGTTATCCTTGACTCCTTATTCTCTGACACCTGTATCATATCAGGTGCAAAGTTCCATGGTTCCTACCTTCATAACACCTGTAGTCTATACCCTCTACTTTCCTCTGACACCACAACCACCCCAGTACAAGCTCTCGTGTCTTGCCTAGATAATTGCAATACACCACTAATTGGTCTCCCCCTAAAAATCTCTTCCTATTCCATGCTATCCTCCATTCAGCTGCCATAATATTCTTCCTACAGTACAGATACGGCTATATTATCATCCTCCTCCTTCCTTCCTCAATAAACTCCTAGCTTGAAAATAAAAACCTGGTCCTTTACTACCTTTCTAATATTCTCATACCTTCTTCTTCTCAATGTATCAAAAACAGGACTGACTCCAAATGTTTTCACTGCCCATCTCCCGTGTCTAAATGCTCCATACTTCCTGGTTTCCTTCAAGGTTAAAGATACAACTTCTACAAGAATCTTAAGTAGTCTTCCTTAATGTTAGTTCTTCCCTATGATATTATTTCTAATTTTTTGTGTACATATGTGTAATTTATACATATTGTTTGCATGTTGCTTCCCCCATCAAATTGTGAGCTCCTGAGATCATGGACTTTTTTTTTTTTTTTTTTTTTGCTTTTCTTCATATCTCTGAGCATTTAGTACCATGCCTGCCAGCCACATGGCAAGTGTTTAATAAGTGTCTATTGACTGACACTATGTCTTGTTTCTTAAGTTAACATCTCCAGTTACTAAAGGAAATAGCAAACTGATGATTAGCAGTGAAGCTTTGCGGAAATATTACATATCAAATCCCATAATTAGGTCAAGAGAAATGGCATAGGACAATGGAAAAGGTCCTGGATTTTGAGTCAGAGGGCCTGGGTATTCTAACTGAATTTGGGCAAATCCTTTAACTTCTCTGGGTCTTACTTTATGAATTTGTAAAATAATGGTTTGGACTATCTAGCTACTAAGGTACCTTTCCATATTATTTTCATTAAAAAAATTTTTATATGAGAAACCAGTTTCCAAATTCTGGCCAATCAATGGATGACTTATATACACCAATATTCAGCACAAGTATGACATATAAGCAACAGCAGATGAATATGGACCTATCTTTTGGAAGCACTATTAGTCAGCCAATAATATCTTAAATGAATACTATCTACTGATACTTCATAACAGTTGATAAGCATTGGTGATGGCAGAATTATAGACCATGCAAACTAAAGGGAACTCCCTTATATTTTTATTTGGATTCTGATCTCTGGCATTCCAATTTCTTTACAAAATATGAGGAAGTGTGGCTGAAATGAGTTGCCTTTCAACCAGTTTATCAAGTTCAGTAAACTGCCTCACATCTTTGATAGAAATTCTAACATTAGTTAGTATCTGACATTTCTGACCTCAGATTCTCTTGACTTTTCTCTAGGTGACTCACTCTTTTTTGATAGCTTCTGACATTTCTGTTCTATATGTTCATGTTTTATATATTCATTGTCTCAGTACTTCTCTATACACTGTATCATCATTTCTCCCCTGACTGTATTTTTTGATTTCATCATGTTTACTGGATTCTTTCAACATCCTGCAAGATCACATTAGCCCTGAAACTTACACCTCTTCAACAGTCAAATCTCCGATTGGAGAGGAAGAAGGATGGACAATAGAGAGTTCCTCCTATGTACTCCATTTAAAGAAGGTACCCAGGACAACTTTTTTTTATAATTTTCTACCTGTCTACACTGCTCTAGAGTTCACCATGCCCTTGAGGCCCTTCAACATTTTCAGTCTCATTCACTTCCTTGTTACATGTTATTTTTCCTCCTTAGACTGTGAACTCTAAGAGAAGAAGGACTGCCTTTTGTTTATTTTTTTCTATCTTCTGCAATTAGCAAAAGTGCTGGCATATAGTAGATGCTTAACAAATGTTGAATGACTGACTCCCAATTTTGACTTCAGCCTGGTGGTTCACACTTTTGTTTTATCACCATGCTTAAGCTGTCTCATCTAGGAACCTTTCCCTACCTAAACTAGATGCTGGTAAGGCTGACATCCAATGAAAGGACATTAATTATTTTCTTTGAAGCACAGAAAATCAAAAGTTATTATCAATTCATGTCCTTGCTGAAAACTTGAATCTACATAAACAGAATATGGTCTCATGTGGGCAACTTCTGGAGGCAACTGATAAAAACTGCACTCTGTATGACACACTAGTATCCTGATCAGAAGAGTCTCAGTTGCTCTTAGAGCAAACAAAGTGAAAAATTCATGTTTCTCACAGACCCATCAGATTTTTGGACAGGCAGAATAGTTTCCAAGGAGATCATGTTTATTATCAACCCAAAGAAGGTGGGCTTTCTCCTAAACTATTCCTCAGGATAAGCCACCTGATAGACCTGCCTATATAGTCATTAGAATAGGCTTGATAATATTTCTAGTTGTAGAAAATCATAAAAAAAAAAAATCACTCCCTACAATCAGGTTCTAGGATAGAACATGGATTTGGAACCATCAACAAGTAATTATTGTACATTTAACCCATATCCCTTTGTTCTTGGAACAGAGAGCAAGATGTCACAAGTCCCGTGAGAATACAGCTATTCTAACTATTACTTCTCAGCTAATTCCTCTCCTGAGCCAGTTTCCAATCCAAAACTCCTTCAATAAATATAGGAAACAAATTTAGCATTACCATTAAAACAGCTCTCTCCAAAATTACTAATGAGCTCTTGATTGCTAAATCCAAGGGTCTTTTCTCAATTCTCATTCTCTTTGACCTGAGTCTTTGACACTGTTGATGTGTGTATGTCTCCTTATCTGATACTCTCTTCTTTCTAGGTTTATGGGTCATCATTATCTCCTGATTCTCTTCCTGTGTAACTGACCATTGCTCTGTCTGTTTTGCTGGAACCTCCTTTACATTAAGCCTTCTAATCGTTCTGCTCAGACTTTCAGTTCTCTTCCTTTCCCTCCACTATTTCACTTGGTGATCTCATTAGCTCCCATGGATTTAATTAGCACCCCTAGATGGCTATTAGGTAGTTTAAACTCATTATGTCTAAGACAGAGCTCATCATTTTGTCCCCTTTCTGCCTCTCCCCTCTATCACTGCAGAAGACACCACCATGCTTCTGGACTCCAGGGCTTCAATCCGGGAGCCATTTGGATTCCTGTCTCTCAGGCTTACTCCCCTATTCAAGCTGTAGACAAGGCCTGTCAATTTCCCCTTTGTAGCATCTCTCCAAAATGCCCCTCTTTTTTTCCAGTGACAGTGCCACTGCTTATCATCACATGTCTGGATTACTGCAGTATCCTACTGATAAAGGAAGATGCTATCTGTCTCCAGAGAAAGGAAGAATAAATAGGAGGATGCATAGTGTATATACATATGTATATTGAACAGTGGCCTTCTCTAGCTGGGGTGAGGAAGGACAAGGTTCAGAACTTAAAATATACCAAAATATAAAATAAAGCTAAAAAAAAAACCCACTACAGATCTATGCACCTCAAGCCTCTTCTCACTCCAAGTCATTCTCATTAAAGTGATTTTCCAAAAGTTCAAATCCAATTCCCCCAACTACAGAAATTCCCTCTAGCCTCCCACAATCTACCCCACCCCTACCTGCCCAGTCTTCTTATCTCTACTCCCAAATATTCTTCAGTGCAGTGACACTGGCCTCCTGGTTGTTCCACAAAGACAGGCCTTATCTTTTGACTCAGGCATTTTCTCAGACTATCTCCCATATCTGAAACACTCCCCTCCTTGGCTTCCACTGCTGATCTCCCTGCTTCTACTACTAATCTCTCTGGCTTTTTCTAAGTCCCAACTAAAATCCCAGTTTCTACAAGAGACCTTTTTAATTCAAATCTTTTTTCTCAATTAATTATCTCCTATTTATCTTGTATATAGCTTGCTTTATTTGTTACATATTTTTTGTCCCATTAGATGGCAAATTCTTTTAGGTTGCACATTGTCTTTTGCTTCTTTTTGAATCTCCATTACTTAGCAGTGCCTGGTACATAGACTATTAATGTTAAACAATTGATTGACTGACCTACTCCATTACAAACCCTGAAACTTTATGCAACTAACTTGGTGCCAGAAATCTCACTCTTTAGGAAGGTAAGTATTGCATTTCCATTAAGCTCAAATATTAATCTATGGTGGACATTTATTTGTTCAATAATATCATTTATGGAATGAACTGAAGTACTCTTTGATGAGAGTTCTCACTCTGCCACAATTTTGCTACTAAATGCCTTCTCACTGATTTCTGACTTCTTAGAACCAGTGAAGCCATACACAAGCATTGCTAGTATTTTACTTAATAAACAAGCATTTACTGAATAACTACTATGCACCATCCATTAAGCAATGGAACACAAAAATAAAAATAAGGTACTGTTTAAAATCATTGTAGAATTATATTTTGATAGCTGATTGAGGCACAAAGTTGTGAAAACGATTCCAAGTTTTATAAGGTTTTTCACCTGTAACACCAAGTGAAAATCCGATTTAAGAAACTTCCATTAGTATCTCTCTTTGTATAAACTCTAGTTTTGCTGTCTCTGATATAACCATGCACAAACAATTCACATCTCCACTAAAGAAATATGTATAACTTAAACACATATAACCTTTAGCTTACGAGGAAATATTCTTAATATATTCCTTCAGAAACCCATTCTATTAGATAATTAGTTTTGCCCCCAAGGTCACTGAAGCAACCTTGTGTAGTACCGGACTTGGAAAAAGAGAACCTGTGTTGAAATTCTGACTTTGCCCCACTTATCTTATACAACTCTTGTCCATGTTTTCTCTCCCCCTCTGTCCCTCTCTCTCCTCTCTCCCCCTCTCTTTTCCTCTCTCCTCCTTCCTCTTCCCCTCCCCCTCCCTCAGAGGCAACTAGGGTTGAATGACTTGCCCAGGGTCACAGAGCAAGAAAGTGTTAAATGTCTGAGGTCACATTTGAACTCAGGTCTTCCTGACTCCAGGGCTTGTGCTGTATCCATTGCTCCATCTACCACAATATTTTGTCCATATCCTCAAAAAACATTTTGAGAAAAAAAATTCGATAAAAATCTGCTCAACACAATTTGGAACTATCCCCAAAGGGCTATAAAACTGGGCATGTCCTTCAATCCAGCAGTGTCTCTACTGGGTCTTTTATTCATTACATAACTGAATCCCAAAGAGATCATAAAAAAGGAAAAAGGAACCTTATGTACAAAAATGTTTGTAGCAGCTCTTTTTGTGGTGGCAAATAATTGGATACTGAGTGGATGCCCATCAACTGCAGAATGGCTAAAAAAGTTATGGTATATGAAAGTAATGAAATATTATTGTTCTACAAGAAATAATGAGCAGACTAAGTTCAGAAAAGCCTGGAAAGAAGTCACATGAACTGATGCTGAGTGAGGTGAGCAGAATCAAGAGAACATTGTTCACAATAACAGCAAGTTTTCATCTTTTTTTTGTTTATCTTTCTCGCTTTTTTCCTCCTTTTTGTCTGATTTTTCTTGTACAATATGGCAAATATGAAAATATTTTTAAAGGATTGCACATGTATAATCTATATTAGATTATCTACTGTCTTGAGGAGGAAGGTAAGAGAAAATGCTGATCACAAAATCTTACAAAATGAACGTTGAAAACTATCTGTACATGTATTTGGAACAATGATGAAAAAACACCAGTGGGTTAAAAAAAATTAAATTTTAATAAAGCTTTAGGTTTTCTTTTGTTTTTGAAGATTTAATTGCCTGAAGTATACTTCTTATATTATACTGTAATAAAGTCACATGCCCTCCAAATTCTCACATAAAAAAATCTGCTCATCAGAAAACAAAACATTCAGAATAAGGAAAGAAAAATTGGAGGCAAAAAGTCTTTGAAATATAGTTATTAACATCCAAAATCCATAAGGGATTTCTACAAAACTATAAGAATGAGCCACTCTGAGCCACTCTTTTAACAGGTAAATGGGTAAATGTTAAGTATTTAAGGACAAGTATTTCTCAGAAGAAGAAATAGAAATTATTACTATTCATATAAAAAAGTTATCACTAATAGCGAGGAAAACGCCTTTTGCTTTTGATGCTGCTATTGCAGCATCCAAATTGAAATTATAGAAAAACAGAGATACTAGTAAAACAATGCATTACTCCAATTTCAATCTTTTTGAGAAAACACCATTAAATTATTAAAGAAAAACCACAGAAATGTTCATATCCTTTGCCATTACAATTTCTCTTCTACTATTAACCCTAAAGATATAAGAAAAAAAAAAAAACGATTTATAGAAACATATCCTAGCAGCACCATTTGTAAAATCATACGTACATTTCCCAGACTAAAAGATGACCAAAAATTAGGTTATTATCAAAGTATGATCTATGAGTGTAACAAATTACACAATCATTAGGATTTAAGATTGGACATGAACTTAGAGTTATCCAGTCCACTGTCCTCGCTTTGTACATAAAGACATCAAGGCCCAATTTGCCTTCAGTTAGAAAGGGAATAGATAACTGAGTCAGGAAACAAATTTAGGCTTACTGATTACAAACACACTAATTTTTTCCACAATACTGATATTACTTCTCTGTAATACCACTGTACCATAAAAAATGACAAATACATATAAACATATAAGTACTTATGTGAAGTGATACTGAATGAAGTAATAATAAATAACATTTGTATACATATTGCCTTTTGAAGATTGGAAAATGCTTCATAGTTTATCTCATATAGCTCTCACAATAGCTCTGTAAAATGATGGTTATTATTTTAAAAAATCACAATAACAAACAAAATATTCATGACAGCAGCAATAAATTTTTTTAAATTATATATAAAAGTTTGAAAGGCATCACTGCAACAAATAAGTGGATTTTGTTATAAACATGTGAAGCTAACGAACACCTCAAAAAGAAATCAAATGGAATTTTAGGTTTATAGATACAATACTTTACAATCACTTTTTTTGTCCCTTGCTTCTTGCTCTATACAATGAATTGGTCAATTAACTCTTTTCCCCCTGAGGCAATTGGGGTTAAGTGACTTGCCCAGGATCACACAGCTAGGACAAGTGTCTGAGGCCACATTTGAACTCAGGATTGGTGCTCTATCCACTGAGCCACCTAAACTGCCCCTTCAATTAACTGTTAAAACAACTTTAAAAAACTGAAAATTAAGATAATTACACAGGGTTTTGCTTTCACATAAGAGCTATAACTGCTATTCCTGAATCAAAGGATTGTAAATTTAGAGCTGAAAGGGAGGCAATTTAATCTTTTTTCTTCTTAATTTAGTTTTAATTCCTTTCTTCTCTAAATGGGGAAATTGGGACTGAGAGTGATTAAATGATTTGTCCGATGGCCACATAATAAGTAAATATTTAAGGTGGTATGTTGGCCAAAGTCTCTTATCCATTACATAACTGTGGCTCAAATCCTTGTTCTCTTATCCTATCACCTTATACCTTGAGAAATCTCATCCTGAATTATTCCATTCCTTCTATTTGCTGATCCTCTATCAATTTTGCTGGATCATTAAACCAATCCTGCACCTTCACTACAGGTGTATATTTTATATATATATATATTTCATGGCTGTCCTGTATTTCTTTTCTCAGGTTTACATACCTCCAAAGGGCCATACATAGATTTCACTAGGACCATGAACTTGAAAAATATAGATCTATATTTTCACAGACTTTTGAAATTGAGCCTTTTCCTTTTAATTGAATGAAAAAAAATCATTCTAGTAATTCAGCTTCACTAGATTGCCAAGGGTATACACAACACAAAAAAATATTAAGCCTGTGTCTATATTAGTAACTTCATTAGCTCCTATGCATTTGTTATCTCTTTGCAAATGATAATTATATACAGTTATGTAAGACTTTTTCAAATGCCTATATATCACAAAGACTACAGATACTGTTACTATAGGTTTAAGAACTTAGATAGAATGTTGGGAGAAGATGCAGTTGAGAAATGCCCATCTAAGGAGTTAGAAAGCATGTATGCTTATCTTTTCTTCTTTGAGATCTAAAGTCCACTGAGAAAATTACTTAAGGTGAATCATCACTTTGTGAGAAGAGAGAAGAGTGTTTATCTATGATTCACAAGGATGGAATATCTGTATGATAAAGAGAGGAGTTATCTTAAAAATATTTTCACAAAGATCCTGAGAGGATCTAACAGTACAGTGCATTTGAGAAAGATTATATCCTGTGTTTACTAAAGAGAAAACAAAAAGAAAGCACTAATCCTAAAAAACAACAACAACAACAAAAAAAAACCACCTTTAATCATTATTTACAGTAAGATGAACGATTTGAGAATGAATTTCTAGAGAACTGGAGTCAACTACTGTTATTTTGAGAGTTTGAGGTTACTGGTGATGACACTGATTAAAGGCAAAAAATATTGTAAAGGTTTTTATAAGTACACATACACATATATACATTTATTTTTGTTCTCATTTGTTAACAGATTAAGACATATTAAAATTTAAATATAAACAAGAGTATTAGGAAAGAGGTCTTTATTTTTTAACTTATCTAATTACTATTTAATTAACTGGAATGGTGGTTTTAACTGATCAGTTAAACACTGAGAAGAGACTGTAGATTTATTAACAGGAAACAAATTTTCTAATATACTACTGGACTGATAAGAGAATTTAGGATTAGTAAATTAAATAAACAGCAATGAATCAAATGATAGGGAGAGGCTTAGTAATCTGCCAGGGAGAGTGTCAGATTCCAAATACCTACATACCTGATCACACAGGGCTTTCCTTCTTCTCATACCTGTTTATACACACACACACACACACACACACACACACACACTTTTTTATTTTTCTAATGCACTGGTCTGACCATGATACTCTGCTATTCATCCCTATAGGATCAAATATAAACTCTTCTGTTTTGTCACTTAAAGCTCTTCCCAAGCTTGCACAATCTATACTTCCAGCCATGTCACACATTATTTCCCTTCATGTAATCTACATTCCAACCATATTTATATTCTTGCCATTTCTCAAATATGATACTCTACCTCTCTTTTCTATGCTTTTGCAACAGGTATCACCTATGCCCAGAGTGAACTTAATAATTTATTAAGGACTTACTGTGTGGTAATCACTATGCTAAGTTGAGGAAAAATAAAATCAAGGATAGTCATTGGCCTCAAACAACTGACATTTTCCCTTTGAAAAATAAACATGATAGGATAGTTTAGTAATTTTATCAGATTTTAACCTAAATTGTGGGCAGGGATTGGAGTAAAGATTTCTTGAGTTCCAATTTGATTTATACTTATACCTATGAGAAAAAAAAAAAAAGGCAATTTTTTTTTCTATTGAATCTTCCCAATACCCATTATAGTTTTAAATAGTAGATAACAAGGATTCTAATTAGATAATAAAGAGATATAACAAAAAATTTACTTTAAAATAATATATTTAAACCTAAAATCATTCTAGGTCAAACCTATTAAAAGAAACTTCCAATAGATGCACAAATTGTTGAGTCACAATGGAATTTCATTACAATGAATATAGTTCAAAGTAACATCAAAACATCTGCCTTTTACTTTAAAATCATTGATAAGATTAATTACCATGATCCATGAATGCCTTCTAAGATATAAATTTCAGAGTCTACATATTATCCTAGAAAGTTTATTGGATTCTGCTTCTAAAGGAATGGGTTCAGTCCTACTTCTATTGAATATTTAAATTAACTTCCTGCAAGTTCATGTACTTACCTTTAAAAGGAGGAGGTTGGCTTAGGTGATATCTAAGAACCTTTCCAGCTCTGGAGCTTAACAGTTTTCAAGAACATGAGCATAATAAGGTTGTCAAAATAACATGTTTCCTCCTTTCCAATTAATCTATGGTTTTAAGTGTTCCCTTTCAAAAGTGCTAGGTGTGTGGTATTTTTCCATTATGGTGCATGGCTATTACACAGACAGATACTGAAGAAAACAGCAACACTGAATTATTCATTGCAGAGGATAGCATAACAAGATTTTTAAAAACAGTATCACTAACCCCAATACAGACTTAGAATTATATTTAAACACAAAAGATTTAATTCATATTCCTGGAAATTCCAAATTAAAAAATATAACTAAAATTCATTTGAATCAACTCTGACTTAATATCAATTTGTGTTGCTATTTTATTATTATTTAGGATTTGAAAGTTAAGATCTTACTGAAAAGTGCAATGAATATATAATATACATGTTATTTGTTACATATCCTATAACAAAGGTACTTGAGGGGAAAAGAGGTTCACGTACTTTGAATACATCTGGAGGGATTTTCCATTTCTTTCACTGATATCTTCAGAGCAGCATCACTTTTGAAAATGAAGTTATGATCTTGTTTTTCTTTTTCACAAGAATTCAACATTTCAGAGTTAATGTTTTCTCCCTTTTGAATGTTCATAGGAATAGTCAATTCTTTCTTACTGATGAGGTATTCTTTAGCATCTCCTTCCAAAGCAACTACATTATCACAAGATTCTGTTCCCAAACATTCACTCATAAGAACTGATTCATTAGTAGTATATAGACATTTATTTCCACGTATGGTTATGTTTCCTCCTTTTTTCAGAGAATCAATCTCATAACATCCTAAGGTTTCTTTCACATCAGGTATTTCACTATATGAACTGCAATTCAAGTTTACATTTCTTTCACAATTTGGAAGTTTCTTGAGACTGTTGTCTTCCACTAAAGTATCACTTGCTAGAATCAGTTCCCTTTTATTGGTATTTTCTAATATGCTTTTTTTTTTATTCTTGTAGACTCTTTTTTGATACTTCAAATGTGAAGGGCTTTCTAATATCTGTTTAATGTCAAAAGTACAATTCCTTGAATTCCCTTCTTTCAAATTAGTGGGTGAAAAATAATCATCATATATTGCTTCTTTGCAGGCTGAAGATATCTTTACAGGGCTGGTCATCAACTCTAAAAAATTTTCAGTCTTATCTAGATGCAATTTGCGACTGGTATATCTCTTTTTCCTTGATTTTACTTTTGAAGGAAAATTTAAATGCATTAAACTTCTCAGTTTTTTTTCTGAAGTATTTGAAGGACCAGGACTTTTTCCAGACTGTTTTTTTCCTACAGCTAAAGAAGGGGACAGATAATCACTAAATATTTCCTTAGATATTTCTTCAAATTGCATTTTTTCAGGAGTGAGCATTTCAGTCACTAAAGTACTTTGGAAATTCCTTTTTTCTACAGGAAGGTTACTCTTAGATCGTTGCGGAGTTACTCTATCAAAAAGACTACGGGATGCAGTTTTTGATATAGGTGAAGAAAGACATGCATCAGCTTTTGCTTTTTGAGTGCATTTTTCTGATTCCACTTTATGTTTCCTGTTTTCAGAACTTCTCCAAATATCATCAAAAGAAGTGTTTAAAACATCAGAAATGGATTCATCTGTAAGATATTAATAAACCATTCAGATATTAATGAAAAAAGAATGCAAAGACTAAAGAAAGTTTTCATTATTAATTTTAAGATATGGCTGTTCATTTTACTAGTAGGAAGATATAGAAAAATTCCAATTAAAATAACTAGAGAAAGTATAAAATACTTGGGAATCTCATTACCAATATATACCCAAGAACTATATGAATACATCTATGAAATGCTGCTAGGAAAAATAAAGATAAACCTAAATAATTAGAAAAATATTAATTGCTCATGATAGACTGAATCAATATGAAAGTGATAATAATTTCATTAAATATTAATGTATTAAATATAACATATAACATATTAAAGTATTAAGTTTATTTAATTCATTTATTCAGTGCCATATTGATCAAATTACCAAAGAATTACATTGTAAAACCAGAAAAAAATAATGAAATTTGGATGGAGGAACAAAAGGAAGCAATCACCAAAACAATTTGGTACTGATAAAATATGAAGAGGCTGACCACTGGAAAAGATACCATAAAGCAAAGAAAAATAACTTAATAACCTAGTATTTAATAAACCTAAAGAACCCAGCTATTAGGGTATGAACTCACTATTTTGACAGTGATTTGCAGACATTAGATTTAGACCAACACTTCACACTGTATACCAAAATACATTAATAATTTGTATATGCCTTTTGTCTCAGCTACATCATTATTATTAGATCTATGTCCCAAGGATAATAAAGAAAGAAGAAAAGGAACTATATATGCGCATATCAAAGCTTTCTGACACAAAGAACCAAAAACTAAGAGGGTAGCCATCAATAGGAATAGCATAAATTAAGATAAATAAATATAATAGAACAGTAGTGTGGTACAAAAAATAATGAAAGGGATAGCTTCGGACAAAACTGGTGAAATTTGTCTGAAGTGATATGGAATGAACACGTGCATAAAGAAGAACTAGAAGAGTAATATGTACTATTAACAACAATGTAAAAACTAACAATTCCTAAAAGTCTTAAGAACTAAACACAATGATTAACATTTACTAGATATCACTAGATATATGACTTTGGCCAAGTCACTTCCTTTAAGGGCATCAGTAAATTGGGGATACTATTCATTAAATATACTTAGATGTATAGATGTATGTAAGGAAAACTCTAACCTGAAAGCATGATGTTATTTATATACAGCATTATACACTGATGTCAGTCTAATCCTAAAACATGTCTCTAGACATCACTTGGTCAAGAACATAAAAATATTCCCTATTCCATACAAAAATAATTTAAATTTTCCTAACTGGTTTTCAAGACCTTTTATAATGAGTCCCTAACTAATCTTAACTACTTTTATTCCAGCCAGGCAAGGTCTCTCCATCCTCCTTCAGACACTATATTCTGGGTATGGAGTCCAGTGGTACTTGGGTTCAAATACCACTTAAGTATATGACTATGAGCAAGTCACAATCTCTGTTGACTTCCTTACTCTTAGAATAGAAAAATACTGGTACCATTTTCCTCACAGAGCTGTGATAATTGAATGTCATAGCATAAGTAAAGTATAAACCTTAGGAAGCTACATAAACATCCGGTATTATCATACCAAACTCCTTGACTTTTCTTGTGCTATTCTACTTAATTGGACTGGTACTTTTCACTTTTGCCTAATCAAACTCTACCTACTGCCAAAAGTTCTCATAGTTCAAGCTCTGCCACTGCATTCAGGAAGCCTTCCCTGAATACTTCAGACCACATCAATATTTATTGTTTTTGTATTCCTATTACTCTCAGCTTCAGTTTCAGATTAAGTGCCTTTGAATTAGTTTGCTTCCATTCAAGCCATACATTAATTTTTTGCTAGACTTTGAAACCAGAATTGAGGTCTATCGATACTTTTATTATATTCTCTGAAACTGGGCATAAAATATTCCCTTATTCTTGTCAATAACTGAAATGATTAGTATTCCACTTTAAGAAGAGGATCATATGATCATATTTTAAAGGAGGAATGGGTCTTAACACGAACTCTTTTCAAATCAATTAAAATTTCTAGAGAAGATAAGCTACACAAAGTCATTTTTCTCTATTAAAATAATTGGCAAGAATTCCTATTTTTAATTTGATTTACTGAACAACTGTTCACTTTTCATAAAACCACAGTCTAGGTTATATTTCAGATATTAAAGGTAAAATGACAGCAATTAAAATATAATTTTGCTTGATAAATTGGGTTCAGGCAGAAAGAATAGATTATGTTTAGATCTTTGTTCTGCACAATCTCAGTTTGATAGAATGTTTATTTTGTTCCTAATTTAAAAGAAAAAATATTTTTTTAAATTTCTTTGTAGGAATTCTGAACTTGCAGTTTTTCCCTGAATTGACTTTAATGTCAAATAATTCAAAAAAATCTTAATTTATTACATAATCTTGGCATTTCAAGAAGCAATGAATAAATTAAACTTACTAGACTCTAGCTGTATACATAGAAACAGATCATATTCTGTTGAGATTGCTTAAAATTTTGTTGCAACTAGTGAAAAACTTTTAACCTATAATCTAGGGCTCTTCTATGAAGGGGAAAAAATAAGGAAAAGATCCTAATTGGTCATCTTGTTTCCACTGTCTTGTCATTAATCCACCCACTTTAATAAGTGTGATTCACTGAAGATCTTTGTTTTGTTGGTCCTGTGGAATAACAGGTTCTATACATTCATTAGGCATCATGCAAACAATTTGTCCTTAGGTCTTTTATGGCTCTTAGAATCATACTGTTTAAACTGTACACAGAATCATTTACACAAGACCACAAGAAGAAAAAAAAAACCTGATATGGTGCCAGAAAGCAAACTCCTAGGGGAGGAAAAAAACTCAACCAGGATGAAAAAAGGTTACCTCAAGTGCTTTCTCATGACCTAGTTTCATTAGGATTCCTACATTGTAATATGTAAATAGGGTAATAACAATATTTTGATAATTTTATCTTATATGACCAACTGATTCAAAGATGATCTGAACTTAAAATTTAGAGTAACAAGAAATTAAAAGAATTACAGGTTTTAAAATAATTGTTTACCTGAATGTGAAGTGTTAAGTGATGTATTCAAACATGTTCCAGATGAAGATGGGTCTGAATTAAGAGCAAGCATTTGAGAAACTAAAAAATAAGATAAAGATTTTTTTAAGTACGACAAATAAATTCTATTGAAACATATTATGTTGTCTACTAAATTTATATTCAACACCAAAGTTCTACCTTTTAACTATTATTAACTATGAACACTTGTGTAGGTATTTCATTGTATATATGTACTGAATATTTTTTATAAATTATATATACTATTACCCACATCAATTTATTCTTTGCATTTCAAATTCCAAATTTACCACAAAACAAGTACAAAATGCTAACATCTTACCCAAATCTATTCCAGACAACTCAGCACTAAATATTTCTGTGACCATAAAAAATTATTTATATTTCAATAAAGCGTAAAATCATAGAATCTTAAGAGTTGGAAGAGATCTTAAAAAGTTATCCTTCCCATCTGCAGGCAGAATCTCAAACAAATAAATTAAACCCATTCAAAACAATATGCTAATTTGATCTGCCTTATTACTACATCCATGGACTGGCACTAATAGTAGTTCTCTTTTTAAAATACTGAAGGAGTCGGGAACATTAGTCAGGACATTACTATACTAACTAAAGTGCAATGATGTGTGTCTTCAAAAACAAGAGAGAAGGCAAAATAAGGGCATATCAAAGATTTTAAAGATGATTCTACTCACTAAGAGGTATGAGAAAAATAAGAATGTACAAGACAGGAAAACTAAGGATTCTAGTTTCAAATCTCCTAATTTGTAATACTCATATTTATCATAGAATAAGAAATTATAGAAAAGTTCATAGGATAAAAGAGTGTTGGAAGGAATCTTGGGATCAATTTTATTCAATTCCCTCAAATTATAAATGAAGAGCCCAAAGTTCTGAGAGGTTAAGAATTCCTCAAAGTTATAGCCAAATAGCAAGGCTGGAATTTGAATCAGGGTCCTAATTCTAGTTCTTTCTATAAAACAATACTTGAAGTAGTCAGTGTTGTAAATTTATCCACAGACATGAATTTCTTTTAATATCTTGAACCTTGATTGCTACTTGAAGGCTTTCTCTCACTGATAACATATACCATATTGACCAGAGCATCTCCTCTTTCAGGGGATCTGAGGAATATACCTATTACAAATAGGAAAGACTTCATATATTAAAAGAAAACCCTAACTTACAAATCTATGTGTGTGACGATAGCTCAAAAAGAGTCATTGCTGGCTTCTAGAAATATCATTCTTATATATCATCTCTAAATTATTAACTACTTGGAGACACGAAATAGAGGTAGGAAACATAAGAAGATACTCTCAACTGAAAATAATCAGGATTAAAATATCTATGATTGTATATTATTTAAAAGGGAAATATGATTTCATTTTTATGAGCTAGGTGCAAAAAGATCTATTGCACTGAAGTATATCCATGATTTCTTAACTGTCACATTCTTTTCTCAATCCTTATTCTTAATGACCCTTCTGCTGCCTTTGATACTGCTGATCTTCTCCTTGATACTTCTCTAGGTTTTTGAGATAATACTCACTTGGTTTTCCTGTCTGCTGGAGACTCCTTAGTCTCCTTATCTGGATCCTCATCCAGGTCTTTCCTATTTGTAGGTGACTCACAGTTCTGTCCTGTGTTCTCTTCTCCCTTAATACAACTTCACTTGATTTCATTACCTCTGATGAATTTCATTATCATCTCTATTCTGATGATTCTCAAATCTATGTATTCTGCCCTAACTCTCTGTAGACCTCCAGTATCATACTTCCAACTGCCTTTCAGAAAATTTGAAGTGAATATCCAATAGACATTTCAAACTCAATGAGCCCAAAACTATATACCTTTTCTCCTAAATCCTTCACCATTACTCTTTCTTTCCTATTCATTGTCAAAAGCAACACAATCCTCCCAGTCTCTCATGGACAACTCCTCTCTTATCTTTTAGCCTCCATATCCAATCTATAGTCAGGGTCTATCATTTTCACTTTTACATCTCCTCTCAAATACACTTTCTTCTCTTTGAAAATGCCATGATCCTAGTGCAGGCCCATATCATTTTATACCTGTACAACTACAATAACCTGCTAGTGGGTCTGCCCACTTAAAATCTCTCCTACTCCTGTTTATCAGGCATTCATTTGGCTGCTGGAATTTTCCTAAAGCACAGGTCCAATCATGTCACTCCAGGATCAAATATAAAATACTATCTTTAACATTCAAAACCATTTAACTTGGCCCCCATTTTTCCAGTTTTCTTAAAGTTTATTCATACTCTTCAATCCAGTAATATTAGTCTTCTCCTGGTCTCTGTCTCTGTCTCTCACATATCTAGGCTCCTGGGATTTTTTTCCGGTTTTCCTCACTTCTCATCCCTGCCTATAGCTTTCCCTGGTTTCATTCAAATCCCAACTAAAATTTCATCTTCTATAGGAAAATTTTCCAGTTCCTCTTTATTCCAGTGTCTTCTTTCTTTTAATTCTTTTTTTCCTACATATATTTTATATATATTATCTCCTCCCTGAGAGAAGGGACCATATTTTTATATACCCAAAGTATAGCACAACAACTAGCACACAGTAGGCACTTAATAAATTAATAACTGACAATTTAGTCAATATGTTTTTAGTACATTAAAGCTTACAAAACATTTAAAATAGTTATTTCATTTAAGCTTACAATCCTGAGAATTTCACGGAACCTGAAGCAAGTTAAATATTCTGTTAAAGTGATACAACTAGAGTTCAAAATGGGACTTTACCTCAGGTTTTTTTACTTCCATCTTCCAATATTCTGTCTAATTAGCAATAGTGTTCCTCATTAAAAAAAAAGAAAAAAAAGCACAATTTTCATGAAATATCAACTCCAATTTTTTTCCCCTGAGTCATTTGGGGTTAAGTGATTTGCCCAGAGTCATGCAGCTAGTCTGAGACCATATTTGAACTCAGGTCCTCCTGACTTCAGGGCTGGGACTTTATCCACTGAGCCACATAGCTGCCCCTCTCACTACAATTTTATTTTTATTTATTTATTTTTTTTAATTAAAACTTTTTATTTGCAAAACATATGTATGGGTAATTCTTCAACATTAACCCTTACAAAGATTCTTGTTACAAATTTTTCCCCTCTACTCCCTACCCTTCCCCTAGATGGCAGGATATCCACTACATGTTAATTATGTTAAAATACTTGACAAATCGAATATATATATATATATATATATATATATATATATATATATATATATATACATGTTTCCACACTTATTTTTGTCTCACTACAATTTTAAAAAATGAAAGTAACCCTTTTTAAAAAAAATATTCTCACATCTTTATTAATATGCTGGTTTTATAATCCTTGCTCCATGATATTTTTAAATCACAGATTTGTTGTTAGTGAAAGCATATTATTACTTAAGGAAGATTTACCTCATAGATAACCTAGTGAACAACCACCCCCACAAATGCACATTGATTTCCAGTTACTGCAAAGAAACCACAGGAAGAACAGCTCCCAAACATGGATATTTATTGGCTTTCCCCTTCCAGGATTTAGCTTAAATTGTAATGCTATAGCAGCACAAGTGTCTTAATACAATTACATAGTTGAGAAGGGAAACATGTAATAACTGCCTTTATCTGGTTTGACTTATTGTAGTTAATGTTAATAACATCAACTTTTAAAAATGTGGGGAAAGCCAATACTTTATAGTCACTTTTCATATGATGGTTCCATGCTAAGTTTAAGGAGCGTGCATTATGAAATCATACTGACAAGTAATAACTTACAACTCTACCAATATAATTGCACCTGTTAAAACAAATACTTGCTATTCAGACTGAAAAAGGAACACCTAGATGGATTCTTTGATTGTATTAGCTAATGGAGAGAAAAGGTAGATGGTATCAGGCGTTAAGTGTCCAGTCCGTCCATGAGCAAGACAAATCTGGTCTTGGACTTCTAGATTACAGATGGGCAAAACCAAACCCCCAAGCAGCTCACAGTAAATGGGTCCCAGATCCACAGGATTGTGGGAGATTCATTTGGAAACGCCACACACAGATCATCCACCACCTACTCAGCAATACTAGTCAGGACTGCCAGAGTTTTATTAGCAACAAAGATTCTTTCAAGCAGTCTTAAAACATTTACAAAAACAGATCAGTTTCTGTGTTGTATGTTTTCTTTCTTTCTTTTCTTTTTTTTCCATTTTCAAAGAAGTATTCTGAGTAACCAAGATCCAGTGAAGGATACTAAAAAAGGAATGATTAGGAATAGAGAGAAAATAAGTTTGAGTACTGTCATGAAAATTCAAAGATTAGAAAGTATCCATACAGGAGTTGAAGGTGTTCAACATTGTCAAAAGCTGCAGAAAAGTTGAAAAGAATGATGATTAAGAAGATTTGGCAACTAAGAAATCACTTGTGACTCAAGAGACCAGTTTCAGTTGAATGATAAGGTCAGAAGCCAGACTACAAAGGGTTTAAAGGAGAGCAAAGAGAGGCACTATGTAAGTATAGATTTTTTTCCCCAAGGAGCTGTGCCAAGAGGAAGCAAGATATAGGATAATAGCTAGTAGAGGTGCTAAGATCTAGTGAGGTATTTATTTTTTAAAGGATCAGGGAGTCAGAATGTGTTTGTAGGCAGCAGTAGGGAAGGAATCAGCAGCAGTAATAATAATAAAAAAGCTAGCATTTATAGAATGCTTTAAAGTTTGTAAAGTATTTTCTAAATATTTCATTTATCCTCACAACAACCTTGGGCGTTGTTATCAGCTCCATTGTGCAGATAAGGAAACTGAGGCAGTGATAAGTGACTCACTCAAAGTCACATACTCATTAAATCTCAGACTCCAGATGTGGGCCTGGGACTTCCTGATTCCCAGGCCAGCACTCTATCTATTATTCCAATTATTGCATTGAAACTCCTAAACAGATAAGAGTAAAAAATATAGAAGGGGATTGGTGACTTGCTGGAGAAGAGTAAAAATCCAAGTAAATGAACGATTTGATTGAGTAAAGAACTATTCATCAATAAAGGAAGAAATGTGAGAAAAAGGGGTAGTCAGGGGAATGTGAGATGAAATGATAGAGGGTCTAAAATGTAAAGTATGATATAACGTCTTCAGCTAAACAGTGGTATAGGGATAGGTAAGTAGATATTGTGGAAGTCTTAGAGAGGCAATTTAGAACAATGTCTATGAGTGAAGTGGAGAAGGAATCAATTAGAGAAGAAAGAACTCCATTGCTATGCATTGCTATGGGGAGAGGCCAGAAGACATTAGGCATCCTAAATTTGTAGTGGACACAATTATCAATTTTATGATTTCCTTCAATTTATAGTCGACATCTGAGGAGCAAAGGAGGCAGAGTACTTCAGGGTTAAGGTTTGATAAGCATGAGCAGCAATAAGACTAGGATAAGGAATTCAGGAACATTTAGAGTTCACCCATGGGTCAAAGATGGCAAGGGAGAAAAATGTAGAAAAATTCAGCTAGGCCGGGGATGACACTTGAGAATATCTTAACTGCATATGTTTAACCTATATTGGATTGCTTGCTGTCTGAGGGTGGGGGGGAGAGGGAGTGGTCAAAGGGGAGAGAAAAATTTGGATCACAAGGTTTTGCAATAAATGTTGAAATGATCTTTGCTTGTATTTGGAAAAATAAGAAGCTATGAAATTTTAAAAAGAAAAAGAATAGCTTATTATCCATTCTCTTATCAACTTTGTTCAAGATGTGGGTCAAATTATCATCTAATGATTTAATTAAGCTCACAGCATCACCATGGTGACGGATATTGCTTTTCTTCTTCACCCCCCCCAATACCCCATCCTATATATCTGCTTTTAGAGTATTAGAAAGCCCGGGTTTGAATCTTTTCTCAAATATTGATTAGCTCTGTGACCCTAGGCAAATCATTAAACTTATCTGAGTCTTAATTTCCTCACATGTAAAATGAAAGGTTGGACTTGATGCCTTCTAAGGTTCCTCCTTGCTCTAATTCTATGATCTTATGATTTTTCTCTCAAAAGTTACAAATAATAATTCTAAAATTTTATTTTAGTACCAGTTTCAATGGCTTGCTATTTAAACATATGTATACATGTGTGTGTGTGTGTGATGTATAAGTGTGTATAGTCTATATCTATTCATATAAAGTACATAAATGTGGAAAGTCCAGTTCCTATAGAAATAATGGCTGAAATTAGAAATAAGTAATAGACCTGATATTTTATTGATTTAGGAAACTCCCAGATGAAGGGACTCCCTCTCCCAATATAGATCTGCATATTCTTTACAACTTACCTCTCTAGAACACTGAAAAGATAAAACTTCTCTAGGGTCAAATAATTAGTATGTCAAGTAGAGACTTTAAGCCCAGATCTTCTGGGTTCTAAGGCCAATTGTCTTTCCATCATGCTAAACTGCTTCCAGGTTAAAATGAATGAGTTTTATAAAACCAAAGGCTTTTGTCAGCTATTGTTGTGATATCAGAACTAGGAAAGCCAGGCTTCAAAATATGTGAATTTACAAAGTTCAATTTGACTGCAAGCAAAGAATTACCAAAAAGAATGTTGTAATCATTTAATAAGAGTCTACTATGTGTAAGGCACTATGCTAAGCACTTTATAAATACTATCTCATTTGATCCTAAAAAGAATTCTTGAGACATAAAGTGCTATTATTATTTCCATTTTATAGGTGAGGTACCCAGGCTCATAAAGCTATCTGTAGTCGCATTTGAACTCAGGTCACTGCAGGCCCAGTGCTCTATCCACTGTACCATCTAACTGCCTCTAGGTAAGTTACTTTTCTTATAGGCTATAATTCTTATAATCATTGTCAAATGAGTCATCCTATGCAATAGTCTTGGCTTAGTCCCATTAGGAGTTTATAAAGACAAAAGATTTTCTATGAAATTAAATAATGAATTATTAGAGGAAGAGATATAATGGGAAGCATAACATAAGAACAAAAGATATTAGTAAGATTTTGTTTTTATTTTAAAAAATACTCAACATAGTTACTTTACTCAAATAAACAGTTAATCAGTCACTAAAGTTCAATATTTTGGATCTAGATGAACAAAATATGCACCTATTGCACAGGTCTGTTTGAAAGAAACAACCTATCGAAAATGTATTATTAATACTATCTACACTTTTTCCTCATATTTAATTATTTGTACATACCCATATTTGTATCATAGCTTCATTAGTTCTTTGATATGAAGGAGAATCTTATAGTATGTACGTTAAGAATTTTCAACATACTGTGACCATTAAAATCAATCCTACCTTATGAAAATAAACATTGTTTCTAGCATTCATATAATAAATAGCAACTGATATTTTTCTCAAGTTTTCAGCACGTGATATTCTTGTATAATAACATGAGCTCCACTCTATCCATACCATGGACCACTGTGCCAGACATATGGTAGGCAGTTTATAAAGGCTTTTTGAGTAACTGATTGATATATGTAATACTCTTACTTCTAACATGTTTATAATCTGAGAAAGATTTTAAAACACTAACTGAAGTCACTATTAAAAGTTAAAAAAAATTACTTTTCACTGTTAATAGTTAGAAGCATTTTGGAAGAATTTTCAGTTTTAAAAGTTGTAACTGTAGCCTCATGGCTATAAGACTCCCCAGTTGGGATGGTTACCTGAAAAAAATTACAAGCAGACTGCTCCCACATACCTATTCCAAAACAAAACAAAAAAAAAAAATCATACTAAGACAAATAATGAACAATAGTGAAAAACAAATGACTTCATCCACCACAGAACTATACAAAAATTCAGATAGAAGTCCAAAAGCAATAGGAAATGAGTCTATCAGAAAAGACAGCACATATTCTCAGAAATGTCAGAATACCAGCTTAAAAAGGGAGTAGTCAGTGGTAAATTTAGCTGATGGGACTCAGTCTGCTTCTAGAGGCAGCAGAGCAGAGAACTCCCATGAAAAATCCTTGAAGTGGTCATCAGTCCACAAAAGGGACCTTGAAAGCCACAAGCAGTAACCAGGGTGGGCACAACAGCACACATAACAGAACTGCAAAACCCAGAGGTCCCTAACATTTTCTGAAATGCTACAGCACACTGAACCTTAAAACCCAACACAATAAACCTTAAAAATTCTGGTAGGTTTAACCCTGGGAGGTGGAGGGTTAGTGCAGTTTAATAAAAAAGACTAGAGCCAGTAAGAACTCTAAAATACTTGTCTAGACTAATCTAGAAAAATAAATTTATTTAAGCAGATGGAAGGAGCTATATGATACCATAGTGCTAACAATATAAGAGGAAGCGAAACAAGTATCCTTTCAAAACCTTAAGGTTTTCAAAGAGTACTGATGGAGTTAAAATAAGAAAAATATTTAAAAACGAGAATAAAGATGTAATAATTTGGCTACATGAGAAGAGAAAACATGGAGGAAGGGATCAGGAAAACAGATAGAGATGAACTTCATTTTTATGTGAAATGGACAAAGAGTTGAACACATACAAACACTGATACACATAGTGTGCTATCAAATTCAATAGAAAAAAGCACACATATTAAAGGAAGTTAAATGGAAGATAATAGGGACAGCAATATGGGTCAATGGATAGATCACCAGCCCTGGAGCCAAGAGGACCTGAGTTCAAATCTGGCCTCAGACACAACACTTCTCAGGTGTGACCCTGGGCAAGTCAATTAACCCAAACTGCCTTGCCAAAAAGAGAGAGAGAGAGAGAGAGAGAGAGAATAACAGGAAAGAAACAATTATAAGAATTGGGTAGAAGGAAAGGGTTAGTAATAATAATATCAAAAAAGGGGGTCATTGAAACATTTTTTTTTAAGTACTTGGAAGAAAAGAGAAGGAAGTTCAGAAAGAAGTACAAACAAGTAGGAAAGTTTTTAAAATAATGTGAAATTGATTATAAATTTTTTTCTTTTTTGAAAGGAAGGGATATGAAATGGAATCCCAAGTTTTCACAAGTAAATTTCTTCTATGCTGTTGTTTATGTAATAGACATGCTCATTTGGGAGCTTGGAAATATTTAAGTTCAGAATTTTTTTTAAAAAAAGCACTGTGCTTCTTGTTTCACCCCAAGCCCCTTAAAAGTATACAGGACACATTACTTACATGTAGGGGAAAGATTTTCCCTTTTATCTTTCATTTCCTGTAGTCTCTTTTCCATTGCATTACACTGATCCTTAATTTTAGCTGTGGGACTATATGTCAATGAACCATCAGCTTCAAACAAAAGAACTGGTATGTCATTATCTGAGGAAAAAAATCAAATTGATAAAATTTCTATTTCAGACACCTTCATACTTAAAGCATATATCATCCAAAGATATATAATAAATATAGGCAGATGTTTCTTTCTTTCTTTCTTTTTTTTGCTGAGGTAATTGGGGTTAAGTGACTTGCCCAGGGTCACACAGCTAGGGAATGTTAAGTATCTGAGACCAGATTTGAACTTAGGTCCTCCTGACTTCAGGGCTGGTGCTCTATCCACTGCGTCACCTAGCTGTCCCAGGCAGGTATTTCTTAAAAATTAGGTTATCTTTTCTATTCACCCCAACTCATCCAGAGAAACTTTTTTAGTCTCTTTGGTTTACTACACTTGTTATTTCCTGCATAACTATTCCTCTGTAGTCCCTTAGCCCATCCACAGCTTCTGACTATTGTTATCTACAGATATCTCCCACTAAATTAATGAATTGCTTAATTTTCTAATTTTATTGATGTCACTTTCTGTTAAATGACATTTTATGCTAAAGATCAATGTTTCTTGAACTTCCGAATTTTGGATGTCTAATATTTCACCTTCTCCACTTTGGCAAATTTTATGTCAGACTCAAAAGTTATTTTAAAAATGTACTAACTCCATTGAGGGCATTAGCTACAGCTAAATTCATAATCATAATTAGACATTAATAGTTAAAAATTTGCTGGTAATTGTTTCCCAGAAATACAGCATTCCATAATAATCAGACTTTTCAACATTTAACTGTCTCCCACACAATAAATGATAATGAACAAAATCTGAAATTATATCAGTAAATGAAATAATGGAAAATGGAAAAAAGAGGAGTCAGCTGATGAGGTAGAAAGAGGAAAACTTAAAAGTGAATCAGCCAAATATTTAAAAAACAAACAAACAGGAACAATAACAAAAATCATTAGATTTAAAATCAGGAAAACTTGTATCTAGCCCTTGTTCTTTCAATTAGCTTCAGTCACTTAAGAGCTCTAGACCTTAATTTCTTCATCTGTCAAAGGAATTTCCATCTCTGAAGTTGTCTGGTTATATTATATGCTAACTACAAAACTGTACAAGGGCCGAGTAATATGAAATAGAAAGAAAACTGGATTTGGAGTCAGAGGGCATTGGATATCCTTTCTCTACTACTTTTGACCTATGTGAATTCAATTTATTTCTCCAGTTTTTTTTTTTTTTTTTTTTTTTTACCCTATAAAAGGACAGAGCTGGTTTAAATTGCTTTTCTGGTCCATTCCAGCTCTAAACTTAATAATCCTAGACCTTATAAGCTCTAAACTTTATAATCCTTTTATATTCTTTAAGCTATAATCTTATAATCTTAAGAGTGATTGAATTTTTAAATTGGTGGGAAAAACATCAAAATGTATGATATTTTAGAAACTGTTTCCTCTACAAATAATATATAGCAAAAAAAAAACCCAACCCAGAATATGAGAAAAATCATATCAAATTTACGATATGGTATTACATTTTTAGGCATTATTCAGTGGCATGTAGAGAACAGTGAAGTATCATTGTTAATACTTTCACTTATTAATATAGTGACTAGTTAAAAACTTTTATCAGAAAATACATTATTTTAGTTTGTTATATTATTTTCTTTTAAGCATTTTTTTTTTAAATCCGGTCATCCAACCAGTTTTGATTCCCTTTAATTACATTATTATTCTTTCCTTTTCTCTTCACTTTCTACACAAGAATAAATGAGATGGTTAACAGTTAACAATAAAAGTTAACATTTATACAGTGCCTTAAATATTATAAAATGCTTTATATATTACATATGCTCCTTACAGCAATCTGAGGGTTACATGTTATTATTATCTCAATTTATGGATAAGGAAACTGAAGCTGAGAGAAGTGCAAAGACTTGTTCAGGGTCACACAACTAGTGAGAGTGTGAGGCAGCATTTGAACTCATATCTTCTTGATTCCAAGTTCAGGATTCTATCCACCACACCACCTAGCTATCTCTAATAATATAGTTTACCAAATACACTGCTAAATTCTAAGTAAACTAGATTTAGTTGAACAATTGTGAAAAATGGAAATAAGATTAGTCTTGATGAAGCAAGCCATTTTGGCATTTTTGTAAAATGGTTTTGTAAACCATTTTCCTTTCTATGTGTTCTTTCCCCCAACCCCCTGGGGCAATTGGGGGTTAAGTGACAGGGTCACACAGCTAGGACATGTTAAGTGTCTGAGACAGATTTGAACTCAGGTCCTTCTGACTTCAGGGCTGGTGTTCTATCCATTGCACCACCCAGCTGCCCTGTTTGTGTTCTTTAATAATCTACTCTAGAATATTCCCAAGAAATAGTCAAGCTCTCTAGCTTACAGGTGGCACAAAGACTGTGTTCCTTTTCTCCAAGTGTGGTTCCTCTTTCAAACATAAACTAAAAATGACTCAACAACCATACAAACTCTTTTGGTACCCAAGGACAGAGTTCAATTGGGATACACTCTGCTGACAGGGGTTTGTCTGAATCAACATCAAAGGTATTTCATACACTATGCAACTTAATTTACCTATGGCTGTTCTCTGATTATTCAGCTCATTAGCCATTTTCTCAATTTTCTTTTGAAGTCGTCTATCATTTTCTGGTGTTCGAGGAATAAAGTCTTTTGGTTGCATGCATTTTCGCTGTAAAAAAATAAAATATTTTTTCCACTTAATACTTAAATTTTTTCAATTATATGTATAGTTTAACATTCACTTTTATAATGTTTTGAGTTCCAAATTTTTCTCTCTGCTTCTCTCCCCAAGATAGCAAGCAATATAATATAGGTTATTCACATGCAACTATAGTAATCATATTTTCATATTAATCATGTTGTGAAAGAACAATCAGAGCAAAAGGAAAAAACCACAATAAAGAAAAAACAACACAAAAAAGTGGAAAAATCCGGTTTCAATCTGTATTCAAAATCCACTATCTTTCTCTGGATGTAGATCGCATCTTCAAACATGAGTCTTTTGGAATTGTCTTGGATCACTGTAGTGCTAAGAGCTATGTATGTCTTTCAAAGTTGATCACCACACAATGTTGCTGTTATTGTGTACCAGCTGATATAAGTCTTTCCGGGTTTCTCTGAAATCTGTCTACTCATCATTTCTTATAGAACAATAGTATTCCATTACATTAATATATCACAAACTTGTTCAGTCATTCTCCCAACTGATGAGCATCTCCTCAATTTCTAATTCTTTGCTACCACAAAAAGAGATACTATAAATATTCTTCTACATATGGGTCCTTTCCCCTTTTTAATGCTCTCTTTGGCATACCAACCCTGGAAGTGGTATTGCTGAATCAAAGGGTGTGTATAGTTTTATAACCCATTGAGCATAGTTCCAAATTGCTTTCCAGAACTAATGGATAAATTTACAATTCCACCAACAATGCATTAGTGTTCCAATTTTCCCACATCTTCCCCAAATTTTATCATTTTCCTTTTCTGTCATCTCAGCTACTCTGAGTTGTAATTTGCATTTCTCTAATCAACAATGATTTAGAGCATTTTTTTCATGGTGAGAAATGGCTTTATTCTGGAGAGCAATTTGGAGCTATGCTCAAAAAGTTATCAAATTGTAAATACCCTTTGACCCAGCAGTGTTTCTATTGGGCCTATATCCCAAAGAGATCTTAAAGGAAGGAAAGGGACCCACATGTGCAAAAATGTTTGTGGCAGCCCTTTTTGTAGTGGCTAGAAACTGGAAACTTAATGGATGCCCATCATTGGAGAGTGGCTGAATAAATTATGGTATATGAATATTATGGAATATTATTGTTCTGTAAGAAATGACCAGCAGGACGATTTCAGAGAGGCCTGGAAGAGACTTGCATGAACTGATGCTGAGTGAAACGAGCAGAACCAGGAGATCATTATACACGGCAACAACAATACTAGATGATGATCAATTCTGATGGACATGACTCTCTTCAACAATGAAATGCTTCAAACCAGTTCCAATTGTTCACTGAAGCCATATACAACCAGAGAGAGGGATGTGAAATGTGGACCACAACATAACATTTTCATGCTCTCTATTGATGTTTGCTTGCGTTGTGTTTCCTTTATCTGATTTTTCTTTCTTGTAGATATGATTTCTTGCACAAAAATGATGTGTGGAAATATGTATACATATATTCGATTTGTCAAGTATTGTAACATAATTAACATGTAGTGGATATCCTGCCATCTAGGAAGGGCTGGGGAGTAGGGAGGAAAAAAAAATTTTTTTTTAAATTTTATTTTATTTGCATAACATGTGTGTGGGTAATTCTTCAACAATAACCCTTACATAGCTTTCCGTTACAAATTTTTCCCCCCAACTCCCCACCCCTCCCCTAGATGGCAGGATATCCACTACATGTTAATTATGTTAAAATATTGTCAAATCAAATATATGTATACATATTTCCAAACTTATCATTGTTGTGCAAGAAAAATCTTATCTACACAAATGATATATCAGATAAAGGAAACACAATGTAAGCAAACATCAATCAAGGAGTATGAGAATGTTATGTTGTGGTCCACATTTCACATCCCTCTCTCTGGGTGTATATGGCTTTCTTCAGTGAACAATTGGAGGTGGTTTGAAACATTTCATTGTTGAAGAGAGCCATGTCCATCAGAATTGATCGTCATATAGTACTGTTGTTGCTGTGTATAATGATCTCCTGGTTCTGCTCATTTCACTCAGCATCAGTTCATGTAAGTCTCTCCAGGCCTCTCTGAAATCATCTTGCTGGTCATTTCTTACAGAACAATAATATTCCATAATATTCATATACCATAAATTATTCAGCCATTCTCCAATTGAAGGGCATCTAATTCAATTTCCAGTTTCTAGCCACTACAAAAAGGGCTGCCACAAACATTCTTGCACATGTGGGGCCTTTTGGGAGGAAAAATTTGTAACAGAAAGCTTTGTAAGGGTTGAAGAATCACCCATACATATGTTTTGCAAATAAATAAATAAATTTAAAAAATAAAAAAAAATAAAAAAAAGAGAAATGGCTTTAATTTCTTCAGCTGAAAACTGCAGCTCATATCATTTGACCATTTACCAATTGGGGAATGACTTTTATTCTTATAAATTTGACTCAGTTTTATATATATTTTAGAAATGCAGTCTTTATCAGAAACACTGGCTGTAAAAAATTCTCATTTATCCTCTTCCATCATGGCTGCATTGGTTTTGTTTGTGCAAAAACTTCAATTCAATGTAATCAAAATTATCTATCTTGTATTTCACAATGTTCTTTATTTCTTGTTTTTTTTCCCCCATAAATTCTTCCTTTCCCTACAGATATGACAAGTAAACTGCCCCTTATTTTCTTTATTTACGATATTGCTCTTTACATCTAAATCACATACCCATTTCAACCTTATCTTGGTATAGGGTGTAAAATGTTAGTCTATGCCTACTTTCTGCCATTCTATTTTCCATTTTCTCAGTTATTATCAAATAATGAGTTCTTATTCCAGAAGTTGGTATCTTAAATTTTATCAAATAGTAGATTACTATATTCATTTATTACATGGTTTTATGTACCAAATCTGTTCCATTGATCCACCACTCTTTCTTAGCCAGTATAAAATAGTTTTGAAGGCTGTCACTTTATAATATAGTTTCCAATCTAGTATGACTAGTCTACCCTCCTTTGCCTTTTTTTCCCCCTATTACTTTCTTTCATACTTTCTGTCCTTAGTTCTTCCAGATGAATTTTGTTATTATTTGTTCCTACCTTTATTTATTTTTTTTTTAAAGCTTTTTATTTACAAAATATATGAGTGATTTTTCTACATTGACCTTTGCAAAAGTGTTCCTACCTTTAAAAAATAACTTTTCGGTAGTTTGATATAAAACTAAATAAGATAGAATTGTAATTTTTTTTCATATTACCTCAGTTTACACATGAGCAATTGATATTTTTTCAAATATTTAGATCAGACTTAATTTATATGAAAACTATTTTGTAATTATGTACATATAGTTCCTGGATTTGTCTTGGAAGGCAAATTCCCAAATATTTTGTCTAGTTATTTTAAATGGAATTTCTCTTTCTATCTCTTGCTACTGGGCTTTGTTGGTAATATATGGAAATACCAGTAATTTATGTAGGTTTATTATTAACTTTGTTAAAGTTGTTAATTATTTCAAGTAGTTTTTAGTTGACTCTAGTATTTCCTAAATATGCCATCATATCATCTGCAAACATTGACTACTTTAGTTCCTTCAATTTTTTTTTCTCTCTTATTGCTAAAGCTAACATTTCTAGTTCAATATTGAATAACAGTGGTGGTAATGGACAATCTTGTTTTACCCCTGATCTTATTGGATGGCTTCCAATTTATCCCCATTATATATAATGTCTATCTGTGGTTTTAGACATTAATTATCATTTTAGGTAATGCTCTCTTTATTTCTATGCTCTCTAGTGTTGTTTAATAGGAATAAATGCTGTATTTTGTCAAAGGCTTTTTTCTGCATGTTTTTATATGATTTCTGTTAGTTTTGTTATTGATATAATCAATTATGCTATGCTTTTTCTAATATTGAATTAGCCCTGCATTCCTGGTATAAATCCTACCTAGTTATAGTATATTTTCCAGGCAATAAATGGCTGTAACCTCTTTGCTAATATATATTTTTTTAATTTTTGCATCAATATTAATTGAGGAAATTGGTCTATAATTTTCTTTCTGTTTTGGCTCTTTCTGGTTTAGGTATCAGTATCACATTTTGTCATAAAAAAAGAATTTGGTAGGACTCCTTTTACATCTTTTCCAAATTAATATAGTTTTTGGAATGAATTGTTGTTTAAATGTTTATTGACGGTTTCTTCACATTGTTTTCTAAAATGGAATTACTTAAGTACTTATTTCTTTCTTTTTTTTTTTTTTTTGCTTTTTGCTGAGGCAATTGGGGTTAAGTGACTTGCCCAGGGTCACACAGCTAGGAAGTGTCTGAGACCAAATTTGAACTCAGGTCCTCCTGACTTCAGGGCTGGTGCTCTAACCACTGCGCCACGTAGCTGCCCAAGTACTTATTTCTTCATGTTAATCTGGGCAATTTATATTTTTGTAAATATTCATCTATTTCATTTGCATTGTCAGATTTATTGGCATACAATTGGGCAAAATAGTTTCTGTTTATTGCTTTAATTTTCTTTACAGTGGTGGTGAATTCATCCTTTTCATTTTTGATGCTGGTAATATGGTTTTCTTCTTTCTTTTAAATCAAATTAACCAAAGACTTATTTAAAAATAGAACAATATTAATTGCCACTAACACCTAGTTAATATGGAAAATAACCCTTTCATATGTATTTATGCTATGTTTCTAAAGAAAATATATTATTTATTGCAGTGATTCTGAATTACAAATAACTAGACACTCCCTTACATGTTAAAAAAAAAAAAAAAACCAAACAAAAAAAAAACCAAACAAAAAAACCACAACTATTTGATATGGTCCATATTGTACTACATTTGACTCTTTGATGCTTTATATATGTATAACTGAATTAGGAAGATAATTTTTCCAAGAATGAATATAAGACATGAGGATTTGTATTAACTTTTCTTTGAGAAGAAAATCAAATATAAAAACAATAAGAATGCTCACATTTGCATATTATCTCTATTACCTCTAAAATTACCTTTTAATAGATGGGGGAACTGTATGATTTTTTTCCAACCACATTTTTATGTTGTTGATGTCCGTTTTCAACCTGTGCTAATTCTATCTTCTTGCAGTATAGGAATTAAATTTTACCCTTTTTGTGAAACTTCCCACAATATCTAATATAATATTTTATACTATAACTAAATAAGGTAACCATTTATCTCTGCTTCTTATTTAATTATCCTGTAACTTAAAGAAATGTTGGGAGGAGGAGAATATTTTGTGACATCAGAAAAGACACAAAAAGCAAAAATAAACTTTGGTAAAGAGAAGATTCTGCCAATTCAGGGCAACATTTAAGTGTTAAAGGTTCTCCTTCACCACAAATAGCTGAAGGATATGGGAGTAGGGTATTGAGATTTCTTCCAACCTTGAACCAAAGTACTTAAAGTTAAATAAATATAAGGGAGAGATGGTTATTTTCTTCTAAAAGAGAATTCTCTAAGTATTACTATCATGCCTGTTATTGGCAAAAAGTTCTTGTTCCCTACTTATTTTAATAAAGTTCAGAAATTAGAATAAAGACATCTGGAAAAGTCACTTTTCACCTGGATCAGAATCTCCAATTTAAAACCACCAAGGAGTATTACCAAAATATACCTACTCATACTAGTTTTCTCTTAATCATTTTATCTTCAACTATGTAACAGTGTTTCTATCCCTGGCTCATATAAACATTAGATCAAAAAAAAAAAAAAAAAAAAAAACCCAAAATACATGGAACAGCTTTAAGTGAATTTAAATCATGTCTAAGTATGTTCTCTGTAAATACAAAAAACAAGTATTCTCATAATTATAAGCAGCATGCACTTCTGAGTTACGTATTATATACTCACTTTTTTTTTAATTACACTTGGTAATCCTTCATTAGTGTTGACTGCAGGAAATAAAGACTCATCAACATGTACACCAGCTAACCTGCATCTGTACAACAAATTTTATAACTTGTTATTGTCATTCAATGAAAATGAATTCCTATTACATTCAAAGTATTCAACTTTGTAACTATACCAAGTGAAGCAATATAAACAAGGCAGCATGAATAGAGAAAAAGTCTCAAAATCAGGAAAAACCTGGGTTTCAAGCCTCAGTTTTGATTCCTACTGGCTGTGTGACCTTGGCCAAGTCATTTAAGTTTTCAGTACTCTAGGCCAACAGTTCTCAAAGTGTTGTCTGGGGACCCCTGAATTCCCAGACATAGGGAATCTATGAGGTCAAAATTAATTTCATAATAATACTAAGATGTTATTTGCCTTTTTTATTCTTATTCTCTAGTTTTCCAGAGGCCACATGACCTGTGAATTAAAAATTTAGTTGCAAATATGCAAAATTTAGAATGCAAAGTCTTTTTGCAAAATCTTATTACAAAATTGTACTTTTGCCCAACAAATGTAAGATTACACAAACCTATTAGACTTGATGTTTTGCCTGTATTCACCCAGTATCAGTACTAACTAATCAAAGATGTTTTCTGTGAACACTTGGCAGCAAACACAATGATGCTTAAATATGCAGTGTTGACTATTTGAATCTCTTGGTTTATCCCTGACCAATTGTGTTGTCATTTGTACTGATGTTACAAAAACAAAAATAGATAAATCAATGCCTTTGCACAAATTAAGGCAATGACCAAACTGTATGAGTCATCATTGCATTCTTTGCCAATATGCACTCAAAGTAAAAATAAATAAATGCCAGTTTTACTTAATAATATCCTTGATGAAGCAATAATTAACCCTTGAGTACACCGCTTTACATGATGAAATGGGAAGCCCACATAAAACAGTTCTGCTGCATACTGAAAAAGTCATATTGTGACCCAAATGAGCCACTTTTTTTCCATGGAATACTATTTTTATGATAATCTTAAGATTAATAGACAAGTATTTTGCACATATTTTCTCAAAAACAAATAAAAAGGGCCTTTCATACCAAGAAAAATGGCTGACAGTATAAGTTACTAACCATAAAATTCAAGTTTTCAAGTGAAAATTAGAATTTGAGACCTTATATCTATCACTGTCAGTTTGACATCTTCCTAATACTTAAAAGACTTTTCCAAGGAGATACTGGTAAGCTATTGTATAATGAAATGGGCCAATATTTAGAAGATCTCCATGATTCAATGAACCAATATTTTCTAAATGACCAAATGCATGGTATTACAAAATCATGCGTGGATAAAAAAAAATCCACTCAAAATGTTATACCCACCAAACGATAAAGGCAAAGTACAAGACAGATCAATGGCTTATATTGTACAGAATACAAAAAATTCATTGATATGGTTTCAGATTTCACAGCAACTAAGTTTTAAAAAATCACCACTTGTCAAGTTTTAGTGTAGTATTCAAGATAAACCATTACTTGAAAAGACTATTTAAATATTCTTCCCATTTTCAACAATACATGTATAAGGCTAAATTCTCTTCCGATACTTCATATTGTAATAGATGTAATGCAGAAGCAGATAGGACAATGCAATGGTCCTCTTAATTTTTGTTTAGTCAATCACCTTCCACTTCTCTGTGACCCCATCTGGTGTTTTCTCGGCAAAGATCTTGAAGTGATCTACCATTTCCTTCTCCAGCTCATTATAGAGATGAGGAACTGAGGAAAACAGGATTGTGACTTGCCCAGGATCATACAACTAATAAGTGTCTGAGGCCAAATCTGAATTGAGAATATATATAATTTAAAATATTTCCTCAGAACAGTTATTATTAATTATAATTTGGTAGTCATGTATATTTTAAGATAAGTAATCTGACCTGGCAGATTTTAATGCAGCAACAGTCTCAGATAATTTCACCCGAATGGTATTCTTTACTTAAGTAGGGGTATTCGCTGGTATTCATTATTTAAATAATGGTATGCTACCAATTAAGCATGTCAAAAACTAAACTCTTTTACTAAACACAGGTTCCTTCTGAACTCTTCTTTTTCTTTTAATAACGGTGCTCTCATTCTTCAAACCTCAAAAATTCTAGAATCACCCCTGATTACTTTTTTTCTCCAAACATATAGTCACTAAGTTTGGTCAATTCTCTTTGGAATATTTCTCACATTTGTTTCTTTTCTTATCCATTGCCATTCTTGTCTAGATTCTTGTCATCTCAAGCTTCAACTATTGTATGGCTCCTAACTATTCCCCCTGTCTACAGTATTGCTCTCTTATCCATCTGTGAAGAAATTACCTTTTCCTTATTGTTAGTGGTAAATGGATTTATTGTGTAATTGTTCAGTTATGTCAGTCCTGTTGAATTCTTTGTGATCCCATTTAGGGTTTTCTTGGAAAAGATATTGGACTGGTCTGACATTACCTTCTCTAGTTCATTTTACAGATGAGGAACTGAATCAAACTGGATTAAGTGACTTGCCTGGCATCACACATCTAGTAAGTGTCTCAGGCCAAATCTGAACTCAGGAAAGTGAGTCTTCTTGACTTCAAGACCAGTACTCCATCCACCACAACACCTAGCTGCCTCATTGTATATATAAACTGGTATAAATAGCTCTGGATAAACCTTTTCCTCTTTGGTTGTTAATGTGGATCAAATAACCCTAGGAAAGAGCATATAATGAGCTTCTGTTTATCTGGTCCATTTATGTAATTGGGAGAGGACAGGAAGAAATAACAAAACAGATTATAAAGAATGAGAAAGTACAACAGAATATGAAACATCTTGTAAGGAAAATGACAGATCTAAAGACCAGATCAAGAAGAGAAAATAAAAGAATAATTGAACTGCCAGAAAGTTCTGACCAAAAAGCATCTTGATACAAAAATGCAGCAAATAATCCAAGAAAATTCTTCTGGAGTGATAGAACATAAGGGGGAAACAGAAACAGAAAAAACCCACTGATCACCTCAAAGAGATCCTTTGTGGAAAATACAGGAATATTATTGACAAATTTTAAAATCTCCAGATCAAAGAGATGCAAGAAACAAGAAAATAACAATGCAAATACACTAGAGCTACAATTAGAATTCTAGAAAACTTAGAAACAGCTACAATAAATAATAAATCCTAGGATGATATATACTGACAATCAAAAGAACTAGACCTGCAGCTAAAAATATTATATCTGGCAAAATTTATCTATAATTGTGAATGAGAAAAAATGAACATTCAATGAGCTTGCAGATTTTCAGGATTTTCTATCAACAAAATTTATTTAACTTATAAGAACCAATATCAAAGATCAATTTTAAGGAACTTAACATGGGAATAAAGAAAGAAAGTAATAGACCTTTTCTTTTTTTTTTTTTTTTGGCAGTACATGGCACCTACACAAAAAGTGACCATGTACCAGGGCATAAAAAACCTCATAATCAAATGAAGAAGGGCAGAAATAAGAGTAAATATGTCCTTTTCAGACCACAATACAATAAAAATTACATTCAATAAAGAAGCAGAGAAAGACTAAAAACCACTTGGAAATTATATAAACTAATTCTTAAAAAATAAGTGGGTCAAACAACAAATCACAGAAACAATCCATAATTTCATGCATAGAATGACAATGAGACAACATACCAAAACCTATGGAATGCAGATAAAGCAGTTCTTACGAGAAATTTTATATCTCTCAATAGCTACATGAATAAAATAGAGAAAGAGGAGATCAATGAATGGTGGCATGCAACTAAAAAAACTAAAAAATGAAAAAAAAATCAGCATCGAAAATGAAAAGGTTGATTTACTACCAATGAAAAAAGAGATTAAAGCAATAATTAGGATCTATTTTGCCCAACTGTATGGCAGCAAATCTGACAATCTAACTGAAATGGATTAATATTTGCAAAAATATAAACTGCCCAGATTAACAGAAAAAGAAATAAATTACTTAAATAGTCCCATTTTATTTTTATTTATTAAAGCTTTTTATTTGCAAAACATATGTATGGTAATTTTTCAACATTGACCCTTGCAAAGCTTTCTGTTACAAATTCCTCGGCCCCAGCCCCTCTCCCCTCCCCTAAATGGCAGGAAGTCTACTACATCTTAATTATGTTAAAATACTTGACAAATTGGGGCTGCTAGGTGGCCCAGTGGATAGAGCACCAGCCCTGAAGTCAGGAGGACCCGAGTTCAAATCTGGTCTCAGACACTTAATATTCCCTAGTTGTGTGACCCTGGGCAAGTCACTTAACCCCAATTGCCTCAACAAAAAGCAAAAAAACAAAACAAAAAAACCTTGACAAATCAAATATGTGTATACATATTTTTACAGTTACCTTGCTGCGCAAGAAAAATCAGATCCACAAGGAAAAAAAAAATCTGAGAAGGGAAGTATAATGCAAGCAAACACCAATGGAGAGCACAAAAATGTTATGTTGTGGTGCACACATTTCATATCCCTCTCTCTGGGGGTATATGGCTTTCTTCATTGAACAATTGGAACTGGTTTGAAATATTTCATTGTTGAAGAGAGCCATGTCCATCAGAATTGATCATCATATAGTCTTGTTGCTGTGTATAATGATCTCCTGGTTCTGTTCATTTCACTTAGCATCAGTTCATGCAAGTCTCTCCAGGCCTCTCTGAAATCATCCTGCTGGTCGTTTCTTATAGAACAATAATATTCCATGATATTCATATACCATAATTTGTTCAGCCATTCTCTAATTGATGGGCAGCCATTCTCTAATTGATGGGCAGCCATTCAATTTCCAGTTTCTAGCCACTACAAAAAAGGGCTGTCACAAACATTTTTGCACATATGGGTCCCTTTCCCTCCTTTATGAATAGTCCCATTTTAGAAAAAGAAATTAAATAAGCCATTAATGAACTCCCTAAGAAAAAAATCTGCAGGGCCAGAAGCATTCACAAATGAATTCTACCAAACATTCAAAGAACAATTGCAATACTATGTAAACTATTTGAAAAAATGGGTAAAGAAGGAGTCCTGCCAAGTTCCTTCTATGATACAAATAAGGTACTGATAATTAACCAGGAAGGGCCAAAACAGAGAAAGAAAATTACAGACCAATTTTCTTAAAAAATATTGATTCAAAAATTTTAAACAAGGGGGCAGCTAGGTGGCGCAGTGTATAGAGCACCAGCCCTGAAGTCAGGAGGACCTGAGTTCAAATCTGGTCTCAGACACTTCCTAGCTGTGTGACCCTGGGCAAGTCACTTAACCCCAATTGCCTCAGCAAAAAAAAAAAAAAAAAAAAAAAATTAAACAAAATATTAGTAAAGAGATTATAGCAATTCATCAACAAGATAATATACTATGACCAAGTGGGATTTATACCAGGAATGCAGACTTCATTCAATATTAGGAAAACTATTACCACAATCGCTATATCAATAACAAAATCAACAGAAATCCTATGACAACTTCAATAGTTGCAGAAAAAGCTTATGACAAAATACAGCACCCATTCCTGTTAAAAACACTGGAGACCATAGGGATAAAGAGAGCTTACCATAAAATAATATGTAGCATCTATCCTAAAACCAATAGCAAGCATTATTTTGTAGAACTAGAAAAAATAACAAAGTTCATCTGAAAGAACAAAAGGCCAAGAATATAAAGGGAATTAATGAAAAAAAATTACAAAGGATGGTGGCTTAGCAGTGCCAAACTCAAAATTATATTATAAAGCAGCACTCATCAAAACCATTTAGTAGTGGCTAAGAAAAAAAGTGATGAATCAGTAGAATAGATTAGATACTCATGATACAATAATCAAGGCCTACAGTAAACTAATATTTGATAAAAACCCCAAACTCCAGCTTCCAGAATAAGAACACACCATTTAACAAAAATTGCTGGGGAAACTAGAAAATATGTCAGAAACTTGGCATCGACCTACATCTCATACCATACCAAAATAAGGTAAAAAATGGACATATGATTTGGGCATAAAGGATGATACCATAAACAAATTAGGAGAACAAAGGATAATTTACCTATCAGATCTTTGGAGAAGGGAGGGATTTATGATTAAGATTAACTAGAGAACCTTATGAAAGGCAAACAACTCTGAGGTTGAAAAAACTTGTTGGTTTTTTAAAAAATTTCTCCCATGGTTTTTTTCCCTTTTGCCCTGATTTTCTCTCCCAACATGATTCATAAAGCAATGTGTATTAAAAATATTTTTTAAAAAAAGAACTCAATATGGAGAAATTGTTTAAACATGGACAAATTTTTTAACATGTATACTATATGTTTAAGATTCATGTCAACAGATTTGCTCAAAAGAAAGACTGACAGTTAAGGTAAAA
>JAJPUD010000951.1:232464-279035 GCA_023553655.1 Myrmecobius fasciatus
GAAAACCTACTCAGATCTGGAATGGATTCAATAGGCAATAATACATAAATAGTATAGCACCTGCCTAAATTTACCAAGAAATACAAGGGGAAGGATGGAGGAATAGGCAAGCAAAGGATGTGGGAAGAAGACAAGGTAGGATCCTAGGGTAGCGGGAGGTTAAGTAAAAGCAAGGCAAGCTATGAAACAGAATTTAAAGAAAGTCAGTAGGGATGGGAAAGGGGTGTGTGTGTGTGTGTGTGTGTGTGTGTGTGTGTGTGTGTGATAAGAAAAAAAATGAAAATCATAGATGAGACTGCTCTTTTTGTTTGTTTCAATGGCATCTAATCAACAACTGAATAATTAGGTCAAACATTTCTAACTTATTTATTTTTAATTTTATTTATTTCTAACTGTTAGATTCTACAAGTATGAAAATCTACCAGTAAAGAACTGAATAAATAAATATACCTGTTTCTCCACAATTTCTCTGCCTCCTCCTAAATCTACCCTCCCTTTTCCTCCTCCTTCTTTGGGTTTCATTGCTTATAAATTATATCCTATAGTACTTAACCCACACACTATGTGTTTGCCACAATATGATGTGACTGACACTAGTGTAAAGGACAACTGGAATATGTATTTGAAAGATACAGAGGAACAGGGTCATATCATGGTATATTTCTTTCATAAGAAATGGCTTATAGAGTATTTAGACAAAGAACTAGTTACTTCTTTTGCAAAGTAATGAAGTTAAACACTTTTTACTACATCCAAGACAATTAAGAATAGCAGTGAATAGAGATGCACAAAACAGTTTCTATCCTTAAGAAGCTCATAGTCTAATAACTGATCAATCAACAAATATTTATTAAGCAGCAACTACATGCCAATCCTGGTACTAAGCAATGGAATTACAAAAAATGTAAGAATTCCTATGTACAAAGAGCTTAATTCTAATAGAGTAGTCAGTCGCATATAATAGCATATACAATAATTGACATCATATTGCTTGTCTCAATGGGTGGTGAAGTGGGTAAAGAGGGAGGGAGGGAATTTGGAAATCAATTTTTTTTTTTAATGAATGTTAAAATAAAGCACATAGAGAATAAACATAAAAAGAATAAATCCTAACTAGGTGATATATACTACTAGTTAGGTGGCTCAGAAATTGGTTTAGGGTTTTTTTTTTTTTGGGGGGGGGGGGGGTTGAGGCAACTGGGGTTAAGCAATTTGCCCAGGGTCACATAGCTAGTGTTAAGTGTTTGAGGCCAGATTCGAGTTCAGGAACTCCTGACTTCAGGGTTGGAACTTTATCCACTGTGACTGCACAGAAAACACAGAAAATTATTTATGCATACAGTAGTGCTTGAATTACAACTTGAAGAAAGAGAGGGCTTCCATGAGGGAAAAGAAAGCAGGAAGGACATTGCCAGAACAGGAATAGCCAAGTGAAAGGCAGACCTGGGAGATGAGAAAGTAGGGTAGTAGAAGAACAGTTTGGGTAGACTGAAGAATGTGAAAGGGGTAATACAGTCCAGTAATCTGGGAGAGATTGGTTGGGGCCAAGTTGATTTATAGTATAGAAAGTCTAAAAGGGGCAGTGGGAAACAAAGTATATCCTAACTCTCCTTCCAGAAAATGTCTGCGACAGCATATGAAAGCAGAGAGAGGCAGTACAGAGGGCAGCTGGATGGCACAGTGGATGGAAAAACCTGAGTTCACATGCAGCCTCAGCCTCTTACCAGTTGTGTGACCCTGGGCAAGTCACTCAAATCTGTTTGCCGTTGTTCCTCATCTGTAAAATGAGCTCTAGAAGGACATGGCAGGGGCAGCCAGGTGGTACAGTGGATAGAGCACCAGCCCTGAAGTCAGGAGGACCTGAGTTCAAATCTGCTCTCAGATTCCCTAGTTGTGTGACTCTGGGCAAGTCACTTAACTAACTCAATTGCCTCAGGGGGGAAAAGACATAGCAAACAATTCTAGAATCTTTGTCCATAAAAACCAAATGTCACAAAAAGTCGGACACTGAAAAATGACTGAACACCAAAGAGGATGGCCAGTGACACACAGGCTAGCCAGTGTTGTCAGTGTGGATTAGTAGATGGGAGAAGTGTGAAACAAAAAGGGTTATAATGAAGTGAAGTGTGTCCACTACAGACTGGGGATTCTAGAGGACAGAGGAAGTAGGACAGGGTTGAGGAAGATGAGGATGAAAGAAACAAAGAAAAAAGAGGAGGTAGGGTAGCTCTTGTCCTACAGATTTAACTAGTGCAATAGCTGCCTAATATAATAATGGGCTATGTTTTTTTTTTTTTGCACCAACTAGTAGGAATGGAGTTACTCTAATTCAATCATATTATCTTGCCTAGTTTTCCTTATGAACAAAACATATTGGCATGCTGACTTGACTAGGGGCCACAGCAAAAAGCAAATACAATAAAACTGATCCCTAAAAGGACTGAATCCACAACTTGCCTACATTGTTATTACATGGCAGCTATAACTACACTGCACAAGCCTGACACTTTTTAAGATGTTACCACTTACATCTTTAAAAGACAATAGATCATTTTATTTTCTCCTTTCAAGTAAACATTGGAATTAACAATGAAAGAAAGTCCTAACTGTATATGTACTGAGTTTATCACCCAAGACTGTTGAAAACTTAAAATTTTAATTTTTCTGTTATTGTCTATTACAAAGCATATTAAAACAAACTTTCTTATTCCCCATAGCCTCATAAAGAAAGGTGGTGATATGTCATTTTAAGTATAGGGGAAATGATGCAGTTTATTGAAAAGACTGGCTGGAAGTCAGAAAATCAGTAAAGGAACAAAGGGTTTTTGTTTGTTTGTTTTTTATTTTTGAATGGTTAGACTAATTGATCTTCCTAGCTTTAAAGATTACTGCCTGGAATGTTTTGCTCCCTTACCTCTTCCACTCGGTTTCTTCAGAAAGTATCTTCCTTTAAATCTGTTTATATCTTGTTTGCTATTTACATGCTTTCTACCCCGATGAGAATGTGAGCTTTTTGAAAACAAGGGTAGCATTTTTGCCTTTTAATTATTTTATTTTTTGTGTCCTAGCACTTAGCAAAGTGTTTGACACAGAGTACTTATTAAAGCTTGCTGAGTGATTTAAACCCCTCTAATCCTAGAGCAAGCTGCTAGGTGACAGACTAGATAGAGTGCCACACTTTGAGTCAGAAAACTCATCTTTCTGAGCTCAAATCTGATCTCAGACATCTAGAAGTTATGTGACTCTGGACAAGTCACTTAACTAATTTGTTTCAGTTTCTCATCTGTAAAATGAGCTAGAGAAGGAAAATGGCAAAGCCCTCCAGGATCTTTGCTAAGAAAACTCCAAATGGGGTCACAAAGAGTCGGACAGGACTGAAAAAGGAATGAACAAAGTTTCACCCTATCATCCTACAGATATAGAAATTGAAACCTAAAGATGTTAAGTAATTTATGCATAATCACACAGGTGTTCTAAATATGAATGGGGTTTCTGATTTAAATACCAGTATTCTATTGCATAATTACACATCTTCAAGACTATCATATTTCAGGACTACCATAGCCTTTATTTTTATGAAAACAACTCAAACATTTATGAACACCTTATTTAAAAAATAACATGTTCTTTAGTGATTTAAGTTAAAAGAAATTTCGCCAGACTACTCTGCTACTAAAATGAAAGATAGTAAAATCTCGCCATCTAGTGGACAAATAGAGATGTCTCAAGGAATGGAGACGATTATGACTTTTACTTTTATTTCAGGATCAACCAGCAAAATCCAAAAAAGCCAAGTTGTGTCATTTTTACAGTATAATATGTTGAACCACTAGAACTTTCCCAACATAAGTCCCGCCTCGTTTTGTAAACCATTACCCTTCTCCTAGTCCAACTTTCTTTCCAAACAGTAGGTCCCATAACCTCCGGGGCCATCCTACTCCATTCCCAGAACTATCTGTACACCCCACTCAAATCCATTTCGTTCTTCCGGCTGGTCCTATTCCAACTGAATTTACTTTAAGCCCTCAGTAAGACTGTAATATGATATAAGCCCCAACCTACTTATCAGCTCTTTGATGTTGTTTTTGTTGGTTCTTGGTTTGGAAGGTAATCAAAGATATCACAAGGGTAATAAATAACCTGATATTCAAGTAAATTGTTTAAGGCAGAGCTGTGCAAAATCATCAGCCCCACTGTCACTTCACAGCCATCACTCCCTACCTATAGATACTCATTAGGCCAATCTCTTCCATTTTCCTAAAGTAGCACATTTGTTCCCACCCAATACTTTGGCTCATACTCTTCCATTCTCACCATCCCTATTTAATTCTCCCTCAACCTATACCTTATATTTCCATAGTGTTTTATGGTTTGTGAAGTGCATTATATACATTATTGACCCTCATAACAACCTTTTGTGAGAACACAACTCTTCCACAGTATAAACTAAAAATTAGGGCTCAGAGAAAAAGTAAATTACCTGAGGCCCCCGAGTTAGCATGTAGCAAAATAGTGCTTTAGGCTAGGGCTTGTAATTCCAAATCCATTGCTCTTTCCAAGGAAAATCGGTTGTTCATAGCAATATGAAAAAAAAACAAATTTTTTTTAAATGCTTTTTGACTTACTGGCCTAACTCACATCTTGCCTATTTCCTCAATTTTTTTTTTAAACTCCTAACATATACTCTTATGATATTATTCAACAACGATTTTGTCTTATACTTCTTATGTGATTCCATAGCACTTAAACAATTATAGTACAAAACAGATTTCCCTAATTATTAATTGATTTAAGATTATTCAAAGTATGAAACAAGTGCACAAAACCCTTTGGCACAAAACTCAAACATGTTTTTCTCTGCCACAGCAATGCCTCCCACAAACCGAAGAACCTTATAGGAGATAATGAAAAGTTCAGTAGGTAAATGGAACCCTTATCTGCTAAATTAAATATAATTCTATGAATTCAATTCAATTAAACAAGCATTTATCAATTGCTTATCATGTACCAGGGATAATATTAGGCACTGATGATCAAAAAAATTAAAAAAAAAAAAGGCTATGCCCTCTAGAAATTTATGTTCTACTGGGGGGCACAGGAACATGTTACAGAGAACACATGCATGTAAATACTGAGGGCTCTACTTTATTTTTTAAATTTGTTCAATGGAAGAGTATGGGAGGTCAAATTATAAAAGAAAAAAGATAAGTAGTTGAAAATGAATTATATGTTGTGTGTCATTAAATATTTTAAGTAATACATCAAAAGACAGGTCCACACAACATATAAAGATAACTGTATTAATATATTCATAAGTTTAAAATCTATACATGTCACATATCTTAAAGGTTGGTTTAGGTGTACATTTATGACATTTTTTTATTAAAATAAGTATATGTCAAATATACTTAGCTTATGCAAAATGAATGCTAATAAGAGAGCATGAATAGTTATTGGGCTTAGGAAAAAGCTCCATTAAGAGGTGGCCCATGAACTGTGCTCTTGAAGGGAGGTAAAGATTCTAGGAGGAAGAAAAAACATTCCAGGAATGGGAGTCAGACTGCAAAGGCATAGATGTTCAAGACAGACCTGCGTTTAGTAATACCTGTTTGGCTGGAATATAATGTAACAAGAGTGAGGTCAGTATGGAAATTAGAGTGGGAAAAGAAGAAATGTCTGGCTTTCTATGCCAGCTACAGAAGTTTGTATCTTTCACAATTTTGGCATATATTACCTTTGGCACTTTTAGCTCTCCCTGTTTTTTGCCATATGAGCCAAAGTTCTCTGTTGCATCTTTCAACCCATTTCCAATGTTTGCAAAGACACGTCCTTGAACAAAAGCATACGAGTTGCTACTCTGCTTTAATTAGACCTAGTAGTAGGTTCTAATACATCAGGTGAAAGACCCATAGGGAATTTAAAAAAAGAACATGAATAAGTGAAAAGAACAGAATGAAAAGGTGTGAATGGTTATGACCTGAATCTTTGGAGGGAGAAATACCTTTTATCAGTGAAATCAGATATCCAACAAAGCAATTTTATTTAATCCTCAAAACAAAACTACAGGTAAGCTGAACCAAGAGACCAGTTTAAAGGGTAAGAAGTTGATAATGTCCTTTTCCCTGCTTCTAAGAGCCATGTTTTTCTGCAATGACTGTAAACTTGGGCAAAGTGACTTCAAAGTTCAATGCTTTCAGCTTTGTCTGAACCTAGGGGAAAAATATTACAAGTGCTTGATAAATCACCCATCCTATCCACAGAAAAAGGACAGTCCATTTTGTCTTGTATCTCAGCCATCTGGCACTGCTCCCAGAAACAGTAGAACAAAATAGGACTCTAGTGACATCTAGTGATCACACACATTTAAAGTTCAGCTTTCCAAAATATCACAGCAAAAAGGACAGGAATCAAAATTAGTAATTAGTTTTGTAAAATGCAATTAAATCTGGAGAAACATAATACTGTCAGGAAGACGTGATGTTTGAATCTGGTGTTAGATATTTATTAATTGCATGACTCAGGCGGAGTCCTTCATCTTCTCTCAACTTCCTCATCTGGAAAATAATACCTGTAGCACCTATCTCAAAGGGTTTATTATAAAGTTCAAATGAAACATTTTATGTAAAAAAGCACTTTGTAATTCTTTAAGTGCTATATAAATGCTGACTGGCATTATTGTTTTATAAGTTATTGGCAAAAAAAATGAGTTAACTATTTTTATTTAGAATACCAATAAACTTTCAGTTCAAAATGCTGTCATAATATTCATATTTTAAAAGTCTGACAATTTTGCCTTTAGTCAAATATTAATTTATAATCTCAATTAAATAAAATTAATCTTTTAAAATTATTTACAAATATATTGTTCTTAAAGAAAAGGAGAATTGTTTCACTTCTAAGCACAAAAGGTTAATATGTTAATTGCCATCTATTTTTGTCCTTATTGTAAACCTCTAATAAAGGAGGTTTAACAACCATTTGGGTGGTTGTAATTGAATAATGAATTCCATTAAAAGACATGGAGATGATGGTCAAACTAATAAGGTTAGTAAATAAGTGAAATAATCACTGGTGCCAGACAGTATCCATTATCTCATTTCTGCCAGTGAGCTGGAAATTTTCATGGGAAACATGAATTTGGAAAGTACAACACAAGTCAGTCTTTTAAATAGGATAAGAATTTCAGTCTGGTGGAATCTTCCAAATGGCTGCTATGAGGAACCTACATTCAAAGATAATGGCATATTTTTCCAGCTAAGATAAGCGCTCAGTCTAGGGCAATACACAAAGATATGAACAGAACTACCTATTAAAAAATAGCTAGTTAGGAGCAGCTAGGTGGAGCAGTGGTTAAGAGCACCAGCCCTGAAGTCAGGAGGACCTGAGTTCAAATCTGGTCTCAGACACTTCTTAGCTGTGTGACCCCTGGGCAAGACAATTAACCCCAAATGCCTAAGCAAAAAATAGCTAGTTTTAGGAAAATCAACCAGGCAGAAAGGGTAGGACATGTATGTGTAGAAAAGCGTATGTATAGAAATTTCTCAGGCTGAGAGCAGAAATAGTATGACTTTCAAATAACTCTAGCCCCTAGGCACAATTCATGAAATACAACAAACTCTTAATTAATGCTTACTGATTATGGGTGAGGTAAGGACTTTCAGGACACAGTAGAAAGGTTGAAGCCCTAGAAGAAAACACTGAAGATCAGATAGGAAAGGATTTTTCATACTCAAGGTATAAAGGTATCAAGGCAAGGAGAGAACTCCTGAGAAGGATATGGTAAATCATTAATCCACCAGAGCAGAATATAAACACATTTCTGCATACAATCCACAACACTAGAGTGTGGCCAGAACTAAATTTGAGAAATACTTAGCAAAATAAAAGTACAATAAAATGTTACATTTTAAAAGTAAAAAACTGCCCTCGGTTTAGCAGTCCTCTTTCTGAGTTTACACTACTTCACCAAAAGATACCTTAGAGCAAAGATGTAAAACTGAAAACCTATGGGCTCTTGCCAAAGTAGATTAAAATTCAAATGGGAAAAGTTTAACAAAATATATCAAAATACAACACAACATAAATGATGTTAATTTGTGGCTTTCTAAGCCAATATGCAGGTCACCGGGATTCAATATTTTTGAATTTGACACCATTTTCTTAGAGGGTTGGTCAGAAGATCCTACACCTAGAGCTAAGATTACAAAACATGCTAGAACCGAAGAACAACATTTATCAGCTTTATAAAACCCAAACTACCTTGCCATGAAAATCTAGGGCTTAATGGAAGCTTCTGTGGAAGGTCAGGATTAGTGGCTGAAATTTCTATAAATTTAACCCTTTATATACTTCCCTATTATTGATAGAGAGTAAAAACCCTTAGCTAGTAAATAGAGCACAGTAAATAGAGCCCTGGGCTTAAGTCAGAAGACCTGAACTCAAATCTAGCGTCAGACATTTTACAGATTCTGCAGATGCCACTTAACCCTGTCTCTCTCAGTTTCTTCACCTGTAAAATGAGCTGGAGAAAGAAATGGCAAACCACTGTAGCATTTTTGCCAAGAAAATCCCAAATGTTGTCACAAAGAGTTGACCACAACTGAAACAACCAAAAAAAATCAACAACTGAAGAAGTGTTATATGTTGACTGAAGAATCACCAGGATAAGTAATAAGGAAGCAAGTTGAGTAGGGAAACACATTTTTAACTCTGGAGTTTATGAACTTAAAAATAATAATTATTTCAAAATAATTGTTTTTTGGGTAATTCTCTTTATTATCTTGTACATTTACACACATTCTGAAAAAGGGCTCCACAGGCTTTACTAGACCAAAAGAAAAGATCCATGACACAAAAAAGCTAGGAAATCCTGCCCTAAATAGTACTACAAAGAGCCTGAAAAGTTTAACAGTCCAGATCTTCTAGGAGGAATTGGGGTCAACTCACAGAAAACTTTTAGGAGAGTAGGATTCTCCCCTCAGCTCTAGACCAGGGTTTTTTAATCTAGATATCAGATTTCATTGTTTCTATGAACTTGAATGGGAATAAAATTGCATCTTTACTAAAAGATAACTTTCTAATCCTATGTATTTTATTTTATTTATTTAATAACATTATTCTAAGAAACATTATTAGAGGTGAGTCCTTTGATTTCAGAGCCAGTCCTCTTTGTATTGTATTAGATTTATAGTATAGTGAGAATGAAAATTTCTTCAAAACTGTGAATTGCTATTATTCCTACTGTGGAAGGTTCAGTGGAAAGAGCAGTGAACTTGTACCTCAAGACTTGGGTTCAAATCCTGCTTTGTGACTTTGGGCAAGTCATATAAGTTCACTAAACCTCAGTTTCCATTTTTATAACATGCAGATAAGAAGACAAACTAATGTCCCTTTCAATTTTAGATCTATAGCTTAAAGATCTTCTCCTGGGGTCCTTTTACTGTCAAATAAAAGTTGGATCTCAGAACTAGAGATCTAAGATTTAGAACTAAATGCTAGACTTAGGCCAAAGTTTACGATTTGCCAATTCTTATTCCAATTCAGGATACGAGTTCCCAAATCCCTTCAGCAACAAACTAGTAACACAAAGACATGCAGAATTTTGCAAAGGTACTCCAATCTCCTCAAGGACACAGAAGACCCATTTTCTCTATTCAATCTCCCATACATGTCTATACATTCAAGTATTTGGCAGAAATAGATAGGATAATAGTAGGTAGCAAATATTGCTAAGGAAATGATACACAATGGGATGACTCCAAACTTTAGCTTCCTAAAGCTTTGTCTACCTATCCCTAGTGAGCATAGGTATCTAGATAACTTCCAGTAGTTCAGAGTAGTTAAGTTTTTACAACCAGCCCAGAAAGAAATAAAAGACTAGGATTTTGCTTTAAGATTCAATGGTCTGATAATTGTATAAATATGTGTATACTATGTTGGATTTAATATATATTTCTACCATGTTTAACATATATTGGACTATTTGCCATCTAGGGGAAGGTGTGGGGGGTAAAGGGGAAGGATTGGAACACAGGGTTTTGCAAGGGCTAATGTTGAACTGTCCATGCTTATGTTTATAATAGCTTTAATTAAAAATAAAAATAAAAAACTTTAATTAAAAAAAAGATATATTTCTTGTATGTGGTTTCTACTATTAGATTGTAAGTTTTGACTCTTCTGCCTCTTTTTGTATTCCCAGCTGATTTTTCTTGTGTAACATAATAAATGTGGAAATATGTTTAGAAAAATACACATTTAACCTATATTGGATTACTTGCTTGTACAAGGGGAGAGGGTGAGGGTAGAGGGAGGGAAAAAATTTTTGGAACACAAGTTTTGCAAGGGTGAATGTTGAAAACTATTTTTGCATATATTTTGAAAATAAAAAGCTATTATTAAATTTTTTAAAAGAATGAATAATAAAAGATGGACAGAGTGAGTGACTATTGGACTAGTATCCACCAAATCCAGAAAAATCCTACAAGATTAAGATTAGAGGGATTGTAATCTGTACCATTAAGGGGAATCCCCATATGGATGACATACAAACATGTTATTAAAGAGTTTTTATTCTTATTCTCCAGCTGATTAGACAGTGGATAAGAGCATTGGGTCTGGAATCAAGAAGATCTGAGTTTAAATTTGGCCTCATATACTTGCTAGCTGCGTGACCTGGAACAAATCACTTAACCTTTGGATTGAGTCAGTTTCCTCAAAAGTAAAGTGGTAATAATAATAGCATCTAACCTATCAGAACATTGTGTGGATCAAATGAAATAGTATTTATAAAAATGTTTACTTAGCACAGTATTTGGCATATATATAGTAGGTGTTTATTGTTTGTATCATAGTGTTAAACTAGCATCACTGTGTTGGTGTTAACATCATGTCATGTTATTGATGGATACAGGGTCAATTCAGGACTTTTCATAGTGTCAGAAACCACCATGGAACTTGGGAATAACAATTATGTCCATTCTATTCTTGGAGTTATACTAAATGAGATCCATCTTCATTTCATAAATTGGCTATTCTGTATCTTAATATAAAATTCTAAGTTTCTTAATAAAAACATTACTTTTTCTTCCTTTCCCATTCTAATCAAACACTGAAAGTGTATTAGAGTACAAATAAAGAAATTTGTGATATTCTTAATCTAATCAAATAAAAACATGTGTGTAAACCACTTTAAAAAACTTTGAAGGCTCTAAATATGTGAGCTATCAAAATCATTTCTAAATAACAAAAGACAAGGTAAAGGAATTATGATTCTCAGGGGAATTTAGCAGTGGATAATAATATAATAAGATAAATAATATAATAATAATAAGAGGAACAGCTAGAGTTCATGATTGTGTTTTAAACACTTATTATTTGTTTTTATATCTGCTTTAAAGTATGAAATTAGCTTTCTCTAAAACCAAGATAAAACTATCTGGAAATATACTAGGTCATCAGTAAAAAAAAAAAATACTTTTGTAAAACAATAGACAATTTTGCAGCAAGAGTGCTCTAGAAAGAGATTTCATATACTTTTTTTTTAAAAGTCTATTTCTAAGACTCAGTTTTAGGCAATACTTACTTTTCAACCCACAGGACTGAGACAAGCTTTACACCATACTTTTGTGCTTTGTCCCAAGTGCTTTGATATCCTTCTTTAAATATAACATGAGTGACATTTCTGTTAAAAGTTTTTGAAACCTGTGGAATCGTAATGAAAAAGAATGTTTAAATTGTTACTAGTTAATACTTAAAATCATGAATTTATCAAGCCAAAAATTTTCTTACTCACTCTTTTAAAATCATACAGCAAAAGAAAAATATGTCAATGTAACATAATGGATAATCAAAAATATGAGATCAGTATCTGATAAATCCAAGAACATAATTTGTAAAATCAGTTTGGTAAAAATAGTATAGACCAACATATTACACCATTTGCCATACAAACTCACATTGGATACATGACCTGAATAAAAGGGACTGACTTAAAAGATAAAAGAGAATGAGATCAGGAATCTTTAACAAAGTATTGCTAAAGGGATAATTTTTTTTTCCATTTAAAATTTCCATTATCTTTAGTTATCAGCTTTTAACTGAACTTAATTTCTAAATCTAATACTTCTCTCCCTACCCAGGAAATCATAGCTTATAACAAAGACGAAAAAGGAAAACAGCAATTAAAGCAAAGCAAAACAATATATCGACCAAATCTAAGAGCACACAAAATGTTCCAGACTCTTAAATCCTCCACCATAAATCCAACCACTTGGAGGTAATATTATAGCAGAGATTTTTGTCTGTATGAGTTGACTAAAGAAAACAGAGCTCCATTTCAACTTTTGAATTTAGTGATGAATGATCACAAGAGTTGAGGAAGGTCCATTTTTTCCCCACTTCTTAGGATGCAAGTCTGATAATTTTAAGTATACTGCATTAAGTTGTCAGTCATTGTATATACTGTTTTCATCTTTTAATTGCTCTATCAATTCATATAAATGTCTTCTAATATTTCTATGCATGTTTTAAGTTCATTTCTGATGGCATAGCATCACAAGATGAAAAGGAATAATGAAAAAGATGGATTATGAACCATTCCATTAAAGCTATTTCTATTAAGAGCCTCATCATGACCTCAATACTATTCTTAACTCCTCACAGGCACTTATATCACATGGCCAATCATATCATTCACGTACAACTCTCTCTACATTCACACAGGCACAGGTCTATTTCCAACCCTTATAACCTCACAACTAGACTCAATAAATAGCCTTCTAATCGATTTCAGAGTTTTGAGTACCTCCCCACTCCAAACTATTCACCATAAAGCAGGCAAAATAAGTATACTAATATTTATGTCTAAACCATGTCTAATTCACTTTCTGCAAAAGGTTTTTCATGTCTCCCAGATGATAGTATCTCCCTCTCCATTCTCATTACTTTTATCTGTTAAGTGTTTTTTAATATGCCTACATGTGTGCACGCCATTTCCCCCTCCACTCTTCTGAGAATGGAAGGTCTTAGAGGGCTAAGAATGTTGTCTTTGTATTCTTAAATCCTTTATCCAAGTACAACACTTGGTACATCCTAGGCAATTAAATATTTAACAATTGATTGATTAATTGAAATAGTTTTGCTGTAGCAAGTATGCTAATACTTGCTACAGTAAAATTCAACAGCAATAAAAGAATTAAGATAATTCCTTTGGAGTTGTAATAAAAAGCCTAATATAACAGTAAAAAGACCAGGCCTTAGCAATCTAATCTCAGCTCTGCCTCTTTTACTTGGGTGTTTCTGAAAAAGCTGCTTCCTCTCTCTGGACCTTAATATTTTATAACGAGGATGGATTCAAAAATCTGGAAATTCCCAGCTATCTCTTAATTTATGATTCTATAATCTATGCAAAACTTAGTCACCTATTACATGATCTTTTCTGTGTCCCATAGTCATTAGTGATTCACAAAACAGGAAAATATAATCTTTCATTAGAGATCAAAGAGTCAGATGTACATTGAGAATAAAAGTAATTAAGTTTACTTACTTTTGCTCCCATACTCAGGAGTTGATTCACAAAAGTTTTTGAATAATTTTCTACTCCACTGGATGACCATACTTCAACATAAGCAACAACATCTGAAAAAGAAATATACTAACATGAACTGTATAATACTTGCACAAATGCTCTTTCCCCAAGTATGTCAAAATACTTCATTTTTGCCAGGGAGTCTCTTTTATGACCAAGAAGCTTTTAGCTTTGATTTTTAAATATGTTCACCAGGTATGTCAACAGTAAGCCACTGCCAGTAAAGCTGAAATAATGTCATATTAATAGACAGATTATTTAGCAAAACAGCTAATCCTTTTTTCCAAATGACCTTATATATTGCTATTGGGCAACTGGGTGGTACAGTGGATAGAAAGTTGGGCCCAGATTTAGAATGATGCATCTTTCTGAGTTTAAATCTCATCAAACACTTAGTAGTTATATGATCCTGGGCAAGTTACTAAATCCTATTTGTCTCAGTTTCTTTATCTATAAAATGAGCAGAAGAAGGAAATAACAAATCACTTTTCCCTAGAAAACCCTATAGGGGTCACAAAGAGTTAGACATGACTGAAAAACAACTCAACAATTATCAATAATTACCAGTATATACTTAATAAAAGAATCCAATTATCTAATTTTTGAAGTGTTTAGATCCTTTTCTCTTTCCTCAGGGCTTATGTTTTGGGTTTCACCAGAGTGCAATGTGCAAATCATTCTTTTGCTGCTCAAGGAGAATTATAATAAGATTTGTTAGTAAGAAACTGACATTTGTCTTGCATTAGACTAATTTTAGTATTCGTTGGATTACTTGACCCAAATATACATAGATAATGTGTACCAAAAAAGGGAAATAGGATTTCAGAAACCTTTCCTTCTTTGTAATCACCTGCATCTCATATTTTTAATTTTTACAAAAAAGTTTAAATGAAAACAAAATTAAACCCATGTTTTGAAACCATCTCTAGAAAGATAAAAGGCCAGAATAAAACTATCTGATATACACAGTGCTTTTAAGTTATACGAGGGACATCATAGACATTTTGATTCTTGTAATTACTCTTTGAGATAATCATGATTAATCCAATTTTACAGATGAGGACATTAAGACTCAAATAGATTTAAATGATTTGCCCAAGGTTACATAACTACTGAGTAGTAGAGCAAGGGAATCTTACTGAGGTTTTCAATTCTGATCAATAACTATTTAGTGAGTTCCTGTTATCTTCCAGGCACTGCTATTCTGATTCCAACTATAATATTCTATCCACTAAATTACATAAAGTCCTAAAAAGAAGCCTAAACAAAAAAGTAAGCAAGCAGTTTTTCCTCAGGTATCCAGAAGATCCCTATACTTCCCCCCCTCATTTCCCATCCCAGAAATGCTGTCATATTGTACTGTTTCTGTTATGACATTGTATCAGAGGCCTATTGTCACAGTGCCTAAGTCTCATTAGTAGCTTCATAAACGTAAGGAGAACCTTGGCTCATTTGTTGTTATTCAGAGGTGTCTGACTCTTCAAGACCTCATGGACAATAGTACACTATTATTTTCTAGTTTTTCTTCCAATCAAAAATGGAGGGGTTTGCCATTTCCTTCTCCAGTACATTTAGGCAGAGATCAAATGACTTGCCAAGGGTTATATAGCTAGTAAGAATCTGAGGCCTATTTGAATTAGGTCTTCCTGCCTTCAGGTTCTATCTAGTTTACCGCTTAGCTGCTCCTTAGTCTTAGATTAATGTATTCTCATTTATGTTTTAATTTGTAAAGCTCCATTGAATCCTACAAATACAGAAAAATGTTCAAGGGATTCTTATGTCAAGTCCTCAAAGCAAATCTATAATCATATGATTAAGGGGTCAAGAGATGATTGGAATCCAGGTGCCCTGACTCCAAATTCTGAATCTTTTCCAGTATGCCAGTGTCCCATTGCTACAGAGAATGAAAAGAGTGCCATACCCAAAAACAGAAGACCTTATTAGAATTTGCAAACTGTAGGAAAACTGAGAAATACATTTCAGTAAAAAAAGTTCTATTTATAGAATCAGAGAGCTTTTTTTTTTAATCAAGTTGTTATGAGGAAAACTTTTTAAAGCTTAAAGCAATACAAAAAAAAATACACAAAACTGGAAAGTTCTTGATTTTTGAAGCAGAGTCAAGTGATGTAAGATAGGGGGAAGGGGAAGAACTGGACAAATGAAACAACGTTTAAAAAGAAATGTGTGGGACAAAGTAGGAAGGGAGAGAGCTCATATAATGGAAACAATTATTGTACACTGCTAGTAACTGTCACTTTGGACTTCTGACCCTCCTTTCCTTCCTCTTCCCTGCCTAGGATTCAGTTGGACTTGATGTTACTACCTTTCAGCTCTTAATCTTATGATACTATACATCTACTTAGGGTGGCTTTGCCTAGGAATGATGGGACAGGGACAGGGGGAAAGGAACCACAAGTTAATTTATTAATCAACCCTTAATGTGTTTTTTATATGGGAGAAGACATATAAAGAAAGGCAAAAATATTCAAGGAGTTTACACTCTAATGATGGATACAAAAAGGAAAGAAATAAGTACTTAAAAAACAAAAATAGTAAATAAAAGGTAATCAACTGCAATTACACAGGAAATGAATGTAGAAAGAAGCAGGAATTCTAAGAAGCTGAGTCAAGGAAAGATCCTAGACATAGGGAACAGCTAATATTAAGGCAAAGAGATCAGAAATGGAGTGTTATGTTTGAAGGACAACAAATAGGTCACTGTAGCTGGATATCAAAGTTCATGGAGGAGAGAAAAGCATAAGAAAGTTCAGAAAGGTTGAATGGAAAAAGGTTGTGAAGTATTTTAAATGCTAAACAGAAAACTTTTTATTTGAACAGTACAGAAGTTAGGAGGTCAGGTGTTTCTATGTGTGTTAATGGCCAAGAGATATGCTTTCCGAAAATCACTTTGACAGGGCACTGGAAGATTTACAGGAGTGAGGAAAGAGAATTAAGGCACTAAGGTTAGAAGACTAGAGTAATAGTCCAAGTGAGAGGTAATGAACACCTGAACTAGGATGGAAGCTATGTAATCAAAAGGTTTATTTTGAAGATAGATAACAAGATCTGACAGACCTTGCTCTATCTTTGGACAAGTGGAATGAGTGAGAATAAAGAATCAAAGATAAGTCTAAGATTTTAAGGGTAGTGGTAACTTTATCAGAAATGCAGAAATTTGGAAAAAGTTTGGGATTTGTGGAAAAGACAATGAGTTTTGTTTTAGACAAATTGAGTTTGATATGTCTATAAGAGATCATCCAGTTACTGCCCTCAACGATTTTACATTCTAACGGGGGAAGCAATACATACATATATGTGTATGTATATTATCTAATACCCTGCATCCCAACAGGTGTTTTTATTTAAGTTTAGGGCAGACATACTCATGTTTGTAGGAAGCTAAGAAGGCCAATAGGTAGGGACACTTAAAATTAAAGTGTGGCAATGCTTAAAGAGGCAGGAGAGAATGGGGTCAAGAGTACACATAGAGGTGCTGTCCTTGGCATGGAAAAGGACCAATTCTTCCTGTGAGACTGGAGTAAGCAAAGAAATTGTTGGAAAGATATTGGAGCAATATGAGAAAAGTTTCAGCTTTGGGCACCCTGGATAATGGCCACTGGCAGTTTTGGTTACTCAAAACATTCAGTTAAGTCAGAAGACCTTCAGAAGAATCATCTTGTTGCCATCAGATTTGAGAGCCTCAGTTTTCTTGATCCTTCAGCCTCTGTTCATCTCACCCCTTTAGCTGTCTAATTCCTCAGCTTCTTGTCTTCTCAGTCCCATCAAGCAACTTCAGTTCTCCTTTTCTCAGAATCCTAGAATTATAAATTTAGAGCTGGAAGATCCCTTCTGGTTACCTGTATGACCTCAGATATGTAACAACTTTTTTGGGACTCAAGTCCCAAATAAGGGGGTTGGAAGATTACTTCAAAGGTCCTTTCCAGTTTTGTGATCTTTTAGATCCTCTGACTGAGAGGTCTTAGGAGCTAAGGAACTGAGGGAACTAAGAAACAGAACTGAAGGGTATCACCACCCTATCCAGGTAACCAAATTTGCAACTTGAGAATCATTATCAATTTTTCTTGTCCTCCTATATTCAACTAACTGCCAAATGATATTTATTCTAGCTCCCCAATTCTTGCATAAGTGTTATTTCCTATGTACACAACCAACAGTCTTAAAAAAAAAAAGTCTCCTTAACTGATCTCCCTTCATCTAGTCTCTCCTCTCTCCAATCAATTATCTTCTATGAAACTACCAAACTGATATACTTTAGGAATATCTGATCTTGTCACCTCTTCACTCAGCTTCAGAAACTTAAATTGACTCCCTACTGTTTCCAGAAAAAAACAAACAAAAAAACCCCCCATCAATTCCTCTATATGGCATTCAACACCCTTCATAATCTACTTTTAAAATATTTTTTTTTAAAAGCGACTTCACATTACTCCTCATTCCAACTAAACGGATCTACTATGACTGCTGTCTCTTTTCAGAGCATTCCATCTCTGGACCCTTGCCTTTACACACGTTCCCCTATTCTTGGAAAATTCCCTTCTAGTAATTTCCAGCTCAAGTGTCACCTTCTAGAGGAGGTCCTTCCTTACTCCCATTTGTCAATGCTCTCTTACCGGGAAAATACTTTGTCTAAGTTTGTATTTATTTGTAAATATACATGTCTCTCTCCTCCAATTAAAATACTCTGAAACCATTTTTGTTTTCATCTCCAAGTCTCTAGTCTGTAATTTAAACGAGGTATCCTGGAGGTGCTTAACAAATGCTTACTATAAGAGATTTAGTGCTCTAAGATCCATTTAGAGTATTTTCCTCTTTTAAAGAGAAATCGAGACCGGGAGAGGTTCAGGAACTTCTCTACGGGCTGGGAAGTTTAGCAACAAAGCTTCAATTGGAACCCAAGTCTTTTTACCGCAACCTCTCCAGCGTTCTTTTCTTTGTACTTGGAGTAGCTTTTGGAATGAATGGAAGTGCCTAGATGCTAAGAGGATGGGGGGGGGGGGTGGAGAGATGGGAAGGAGAAAGAAACAGGTGTTAATTTCAGCCTATTAGTTTCTAAATTTTAACTCTTGTCCGATCCATCCCCTCAATTCCCAAACCACAGATTTCGTGATTTAAGGAACTTTAGAGATCTAGTCCAACACCTTAATTTTTTAGATGAGGAAACTGAGGTCCGGAAAGGTTTAGCGACTTGGAAATGGTCACCATCTCTTCTCTCTTCACATTCCTCTAACAGACTTTTAACCCTTCCTCCACTAATTCCCCCCCAAAACCTCCTATCCCTGCCCTCCCCCCTCGATCTCTTTTAGACCTACATACCCACCACCCCATTCCCTGCAGCCAGAAGCCGGCTACCTGACAGCTGAAAGTTTGTCCAGGAAGGATGATTTGAGACAGGATAGAGTGAGAAGAAGGGAGATGAGAAGAGGGGAAGGGAGGGTGTAGTCCGGGGTCTCTCTACCTTTCAGGATGGGCTCGCCTCTGGGTCTTGGGGAACCCGTAGAGCCGGGGGCGGCCATAATGCAGCCGGGAGCTGCCCACGCTTCCTACTCTCAGGCCCGAGGACCCTTCAGACTGTGAACACTGCGCGTGCGCCGAGAGAAACTCTTAAAGCCCTTCCTGATTTTTAGTCACAAGAAGAAATCTGCTGTTTCCGCGTTTTCGTGGCGACCCAAGCAAGAGTTTATGAAGCCGGGAAAAGGATGGGGCGGGGCCATGGCGCTGTGGCCGGTTTTTAGTAAAACGCTTTAGGACCTCCCATCCCACCCTCACCCCCAGTTCCTGGACGCCGGAAGAGATCTTTTTCCAGCCGCTTTCTTCCGTAAACAACTTCTAATTTTTAATTTAAGCCACCGAACACGTATTTGTTTCACTCCCCGCTCTCATTTACATTGCGTTTTAAGATTTATAACACGCTTTTCACACAGTAGCCCATAGAAGTTATGTTTTTATTATTTAGATTATATAAGTATAATATACATGATATTATTAAATTATAATAACAATGTATTATTATGATGCTCCTATTATACTTAAGGAACAACTGAAGTGACAAGATTGTAGTCCCTCCAAAGGCCCAAAAGCTGTTTTGGACACTATCCCCTTCCAGGTACCACCCCTCCCTGGTATTGCAGGATCCAAAACCCGGAGTGTAGTAAACGTGGCTTCCGGTCCAGCAACCTGCCAAGCTAGACCAGCCCAGCAAGAGCAAGAAGTTTGGACTTGATTCTAGACTTCCCTAATTCAAACCTCCCGCGCGATCCGGCTCCGCCCCAGCTCCGGGGCTCTGCATTGGTTGTCTGCATATTAGGCGGATCCTCCAAGTCCCTAAGAGCTGATCCCTAAGCACTTTACTTTTGGTTCACCTAAATGATAGAGTGCTGGGGCCCTGGGCTCAACACATCTGGGATCTTTTAGATGTTATCCAGTAGCGGCTCTCATCTAGCCTCATTCACTACAGGCCACTTTTCCGTAGGCAGGTTGCAACAAAGTTGTACACGCAAATCCTTGAGGTCTCTGGCCAAAGGAGGTTGCTTCCTTGTCCGTAGCTCATAGTCTTCTTATTTGGCTTCCCCTACTGGAAGAATCAGGCGAAACTGAGGGCTCCGAGAATAGTTAGCGCCGGCCCTTCATAAGGGAGAAACTGAGGCACAGAAAAGGAAGGGGATGGATTTACCCAAGGCTACTCAAAGACTGGAAGGGGCGAGACGAATCCTGATCTAAGCAGCTCAGGAGACCTGGCTGCAGATTCTGACTCTTGTTTATTCTGTCACTTAACGGCAAGTCAGGGACCCATCTTGACTTGAGTCTTCAACTGCAAAATTAGGGGACCCCTGGCTTCCCTTCCAGTGCTAAATTAGTGGTCTATGCTTTTACTACCCCATTTGGTCTGGTTTTGAGACACATTGGAAGGCACAAAGATAGGGGCATGCTACAGAGAAAAACATGCATTTAAAATTCCACCCCCATTACCTGTGGTAAATAAGGCACAAGTGGGGGGGGGGAAAGGGGGAAACAAACAAATCGCTGTGCCTTTTCCGCTTTCAACTTGATATCGCCTTTTCTTTCTTGATACTTTTAGAGTACACTGATAGTCTCCAACAAGCCTATGCTCTCTCCTCCCCTCTCCCCCAATAATTCGCTTAGTTCAAGTTTTTATAAAGCACCAATTTATGGAGATTAAGTAGCAAATCCAGGGAAACAGCCTGTAGGTGTTAGGCTGGATTTGGACACTAGGCTTCTTGACTGTGGGAACATACCTTAAAGCAAGAAGCCTACTAGCAGCAAGAAACAGAATTTACTTGCTAGGTCCCTCACTTTAAATATTTTTAATTAATTAATTTTTATTAAAATTTTTTATTTGCAAACCATATGTATGGGTAATTCTTCAACATTAACCCTTACAAAGCTTTCTGTTAAAAATTTATTTCCCCCTACTTCCCACCCATCCCCTAGATGGCAGGAAATCCACTACATGTTAATTATGTTAAAATACTTGACAAATCAAATATATGTATACATATTTCCATACTTATCTTGCTGTGCAAGAAAAATCATATCTAGAAGAAAAAAATCAGAGAAAGGAAACACAATGCAAGCAAACATCAATAGAGAGCATGAAAATGTTATGTTGTGGTCCACATTTCATATCCATCTCTCTGGGTGAATATGGCTTTCTTCACTGAACAATTGGAACTGGTTTGAAACATTTCATTGTTGAAGAGAGCCATGTCCATCAGAACTGATCATCATGTAATACTGTTGTTGCTGTGTATGATGATCTCCTGGTTCTGCTGATTTCACTCAGCATCAGTTCATGCAAGTCTCTCCAGGCCTCTTTGAAATCGTCCTGCTGGTCGTTTCTTACAGACAATAATATTCCATAACATTCATATACCATAATTTATTCAGCCACTCTCCAATTGATGGGCATCCATTCAGTTTCCAGTTTCTAGCCACTACAAAAAGGGCTGCCATAGACATTCTTGCACATGTGGGTCCCTTTCCCTCCTTTAAAATCTCTTTGGGATATAAGCCTAGTAGAAACACTGCTGGGTCAAAGAGTATGTACAGTTTGATAACTTTTTGAGCATAGTTCCAAATTGCTCTCCATAATGGTTGGATCCGTTCACAGTTCCACCAACAATGTATTAGTATCCCAGTTTTCCCACATCCCCTCCAACATTCCTCATTATCTTTTCCTGTTATCTTAGCCAATCTGACAGGTGTGTAGTGGTACCTCAGAGTTGTCTTAATTTGCATTTCTCTGATCAATAGTGATTTGGAGCAACTTTTCACATGACTAGAAATAGTTTTAATTTCAACATCTGAAAATTGTTCATATCCTTTGACCATTTATCAATTGGAGAATGGCTTGAATTCTTATAAATATGAGACAATTCTCTATATATTTTAGAAATGAGGCCTTTATCAGAACCTTTAAATGTAACGATGATTTCTCAATTTATTGCTTCCCTCTTAATCTTGACTGCATTGGTTTTGTTTGTACAGAAACTTTTTAACTTAATATAATCAAAATTATCTATCTGGTGTTCAATTAAGAGTTCCAGATCTTCTTTGGACATAAATTTATTCCATCTCCACAGGTCTGAGAGGTAAACTATACCATGTTCCTCTAATTTGCTTATAATATCACTCTTTATATCCAAATCATGAACTCATTTAGCTCTTATCTTGGTATGTGGTATTAGGTGTGGGTCAATCCCTAATTTCTTCCATACTAGTTTCCAATTTTCCCAACAGTTTTTGTCAAACAGCCTCACTTTAAATCTTATATTTTAGATTAGTGTTAAAGGTAAGTAACATAAAAGTAAGGTAATGCTTTCTGAATTGAATTAAAAAACAATTAGATAAATTTGATAGCAAACTTTGGACTGGTTCTTTTCCTTCTGGAGCTATGGCAAAAGGTAAGCAGATTTTCTGCCCCAAGCCAGAATATTAAAGAAAAGGGCTTGTGTGTATTCAAGGTTAAGATTTTCTGTCTTCAATAATTATCTACATAATTATTTTCATTCAGTTTTCCCCTATACTTGGACCATACATAGACGTAGCTACAAACAATATGATAATTCCTTGAGTTGTTCTCTAATTCTCTGGAAACTATGGGGGGGGGGGGGGGGGGGGGGAAGAAAGCTGGAGATTTTTGCCCCTGGGGACACTGACTTTGTTGAATGAAATTGTTGTTTCAAACCTGGAAAGTATTGAGTTAATTAGCTGGTTCATCAGAAGCCAGTCTAGCTGAATAGCAAAGCATGCAATCAAGGAGTCATTTGCAAATCAAGAAGGAAGCAATTGAATTAAGCCCACACCCACTTTCTAAGATGAGGTATATTCCTCTAAGACTTTAATTTTCTTTCCTGATTTCCTTCAGCCAGTACCTGTTTGAGCATTTTTCTTTGCATTCTACTTAAATGAAAACTTTGGAAAGAAGTGTAGGAAAATTGGTAGGACTGAAAGAAGAGCACCTCACAGGTGATATTAGCTCTATTTAGCAATCTGAAAAAATAACTAAATTTTTATCAGCTAACATTTATGAAGCATGGATGTTTTTTTGTTTTGTTTTTATAATATTATTTTAGTTTTTCCAATCACATGTAAAGATAATTTTAAACATTCATTTTAAAAAATGAGTTTCAAATTTTCTCCCCCTGTACTTCTCTCCCTAAAACAGTTAGCAAATAAATATAGATTATGTATATGCAATCATAAAATATTTCCACAAGTCTTGTTGTGAAAGAAGAAACAGAACAAAAGAAAAATGACAAAAAATAAAGTGAAAATATGTTTCAATCTACATTCACACTCCAACAATTCTTTCTCTGGATGTGGATAGCATTTTCCATAAGTCCTTTGGAATTGTCTTGGATCTTTGTATGGATGAGAAAGACTAAGTTATTCATAGTTGATCACCTCACAATGTTGATGCTACTGTGTATAATGTCCTGGTTCTACTTACCTTGTATTGGTTCATGCAAGTCTTTCCAGGTTTTTCTGAATCCACTTGGTCATCATTTCCTATAAGACAATAGTTTTCCATTTCATTCATATACCACAAGTTGTTCAGCCATTCCCCAATTGATAGGCATCCCCTCAATTTCCAATTCTTTGCCAACACAAAAGAGCTGCTATAAAATTATTTTATTCTGAACATTAAATTAAAGAATTAAATTAAGAAATTAAAAAAAACATTTCCATGACAGTAGAATGGGGGAAAAGATGATTATATATGAAACTGCAAATCTATTATGTACAAATTGCTATTCCTTTTTAAATATTTAATGAAGTTATATAAATTTCTTTTTTCCCCCCTTTTTTTTTCTTCCCTTCCCTCACCCTAATTGGCTAACATTAGACACAAATACACACAGATATACAATTATATATATATACATGTATATATAATGTACACACATATTTATATATAATTGTATATATTCTCCCCCCCCCCTTGTATTTCCAAAGGTAAACAGAGTTAAGTGACTTGCCCAACATGTCACAGTAAATGTCTGAAGCTAGATTTGAACTTTGGAAGATAAATCTTGATGATGAGGTCCTGGGAATGGTTGGCAGAGAAAGAATGAAGCATTGATGGAATTACTCCCTTCAGAAGGACATTAATAGTAATCAGTTTAGCCCCAAGGTCCCACCCTCTGTGGAGGTCTCCCTCTTCTCCCCACCATGAGTGGCCCCCCTTGCTTTGTCTAGCCAAGAAATCCAAGTTATGTTCAAACCTCTGAGGTTAAATTTCCTCTATAAATCTGTCTATTGCTCCCCTCAACTTTGCTCAATCTCTTTTGGGGTTTATAGCCCATCACAGCACTCTGCCTTTTGGTTTCTTTCCCTTTATCCCTCCTCTATGCCACATGGTGTCTCTCCTCTCATCCCCCCATTCTGCCATGTGGAGTCCCTCCTCTCATCCCCCACCATGTCTTATAATGTCTCCTTTGATTCTCCTCCTTCCCCAATACTTCATGGTGTCTCTCTCTTCAATCTTTCACTATGCCTTATAGTGACCTTTCTCCTTAGAGCTACCTAACTTTTTTAGAGTGCCAAATCACTTTTAGGAATTAGCCTGCAAGGTAAGGGCATGCTCCAACTTCATGAGGTGTCCCATTTCTCCTAGTTAATTGTAAGCTCCATTAGGGAACTTGTCTTTTTCATCATTAATTTTTAAAATCCCTTTTCTTGCTATGTGCTCTCCCAACTCTCTTTCATATTTACTATTCCTAGTGTCTAGTCTATCTCTTCATTTTCTCTGAAACCTCCTAAATAAACATATCTTTTGCCAAAGAGAATAGTCATTGTGAATTCTTCATGAACTGAACCCCAACATTTGGTGCCTATATATCAATTTCAACCTCTAAATCATATTGTTGAGGTGGGGAAGGGAAACACCAAAAGTTTAGGGTCTCAGACCAGTGTCTTGAGGTGTCTCAAAAGAATTTGCAAGTTTGAACTCTATCTTCTACTCAAGGGCAAAGCTTTATTGCAATAGTAATTGTACTGCCATTACAAAGCAGATTGAATTGTAAGGGAAATCAGCAGAGAAACAGAAGTAAGGAGATATATCCAGCTTTCAATCATAGATATGCTAATTCTATAGTTCATAGGTAGGAAGGAATGGTCTCCAGAAGGAGTGGTTGGCAGTTGTTCAAATTATTACTGACAAGATTACCAGTCAGCAATGAATTGAGGAGTGGTTTTATTCACTACTGTCTCAGAAATTTGATTTGTGGGAATTTCCTGTGGCCAGAAGCTAGCTGACTAAGGAGTAGTCAGACATTGGGGGGCTCTCTGAGGCAGATTTCAAAGCTAGAACATTTAGGACTACCGACATTGTTAGAACAGAAGCACCAAAGTCAGAGGACCACAAAATCATATTATATTATTTCCCCCCCCCCATTTCACATTTTGTCATTTGGGACAAAGGGACAGAAGTCTCACCTTCTGGAGCTGCTTCATGTTGATAAGGGGCAGAGAGCTATCCCTGTACAGTGGGGATCCAGACTGAGCAGGGGAGGCAAGATGGGGGCAGCAGCATTCAGACAGATGCTAAGTGTCACAATCAATTAGCCAATGATATTCAGGTAGAACAGGTAGTTCTGCATTTTGGGAAGGGAGTGCCTTAATAATCAGTAAATAGAATTTGGCAGATATTTACAATTATTTAAAGTTTCTTTTTCATTTGATCTTGTCTTCATTTTTAATATTTCTTCTTTGATGTTGTTATTCATATACATAGCTCTGTCCTAGTCAATGGACATAGATTTATAGTGAAAAAGAAAGATAATAATAATACTACTTTATATGTCCATAGAACCCTTCCTCCAAGGATTGCAAGCAGTATTATTAAGTTTTTAATTAACAGTACTCCTTTGAGAGAGATAAGGATTAAAGTTAGACTATATGCCTAAGGACATATCTTTAAATTCGTGCTTCTCCTATAGAACATTTTATGTTATTTTCTTGACACTATTTCTATTCAATATTTTTAATAAGGGTGAAATGTAATCTGAGGGAAAGATGGAGAGAACTTTAAAATGAGTCCTTTCTGTCTCTTTATTTGCAGCATAAAAGATGAAAGATGTTTTTCTTTGCTAATACTGACCTATCATAAAAGGGTAGTTCACTAGAAAGACATTTTAAGCCTATCTCCAGGCAAAGGAAAAATGAGAAGTAGTGACTTTTGTGAGACACATACTTTTACTCAGTAGGCAGCAGCATTTTCACAGCCTTCCTTTCCAAAACTGGACAATGTCTAGTCAAGAATCATCAATCAGCAGCCTACTGGAAGTCATGGCAAATGAGTCAGATAAAATACCCAGCACATTAAGAACAAAAGTTCCAGCACTTTAGAAGCTGAAATGTATCTATTGAAATCAAATATCTTCAAGAGTACTACATAAAAGTTGAGAACAGGAGGAGATCTAGGTTTCCTATGAATTTAAGTATTTTGAAAGAACATAGACTATTTAGTTGTCTTTTCATTGTTTGCCATTAAAGAAAGTAGTACAAGATGGAGGAAGAAACTGAATAAAAATAAAACTGAGAAGATATAAATAATATTCAGCAAAAAATCTCTCTAATTAAAAATTGAGGAAATAAGTAAACACATCTTTTTTGAAGAATAGCTAGTATTTAAAGCTAGTAATAGCTCTTTAAGATTTATGAAGTGCTTTACAAATGTTTTATTTTGTCCTCACAACAATCCTGTGAAATAGATATTATTATCACCATCTTACAGGTGAGGAAGCTGAGGAAGACTGAGGTTAAGATCACATAGCTAGTAAATATCTAAGACTAGACTTGAACTCTGGTCTTCCTGATTCCAAGTGAGGTGTTGTATCCATTATGCCACTTAGGTACCAATATATAAAACAAAAGACTAGTAAAGCCAAGAATATAATAACAGTCTCTTTCACTCTTACTTTTTAAAGAAATCAAGGTTTCCATGTGGGCTTCTTTAACCTTTTATGTTAGACATATCTACAGTCAGTAATACCAAAGAAACAATTACAGATACAGTTTCTTGTTAAAATCCTTAACTAGAATAAACAATGTTTCTATTAGATTAATTGAAGAGAGGTGAAATTGTTTTTTTTTTAATTAAAACTTTTTATTTGCAAAACATATGTATGGGTAATTCTTCAACATTAACCCTTACAAAGCTTTCTGTTACAAATTTTTCCCCCCTACTCCCCACCCCTCCCCTAGATGGCAGGATATCCACTACATGTTAATTATGTTAAAATACTTGACAAATCAAATATATGTATACATATTTCCAAACTTATCATTCTTGTGCAAGAAAAATTGTAGCTACAAGAAAAAAAAAATCAGAGAAAGGAAACAATGCAAGCAAACATCAATAGAGAGTATGAAATTGTTATGTTGTGGTCCACATTTCATATCCCTCTCTCTGGGTGTATATGGCTTTCTTCACTGGAGAACTGGAAGTGGTTTGAAACATTTCATTGTTGAAGAGAGCCATGTCCATCAGAATTAATCATCATATAGTCTTGTTGCCGTGTATAATGATCTCCTGGTTCTGCTCATTTCACTCAGCATCAGTCCATGCAAATGAGAAGTGAAATTGTAAAGGAGAAAATTAGATCACATAAATGCACAAACTACTGGGAGGCTAAATATGTATACACACATATACATGCATACATTTCACAGGACCATTATATGTGCGTATATGTATATATTATATATCTATTATATTTATAATGTGTGTATGCATATATATATGGATATGTATACACATATAGATAAAATCTTAAATCAATTAATTATCTAGTAGGAAAGGGGTTGTCCTACTTGCCACATTTGATCGTAGGCAATTCAAAGTCCCTTCTAATTAATACCCATTGCTGTTTCCAGAGATAGGAGGCAACATAAAATCCTTGAGGAAAGGAGATGAAAACTGCTACACTACACATGAATCTAAAGAGAGGGCTATAGATTCAACTACCCTAAAAGGAATATGTAAACACCTTTGTAAAGGAGCCATTATTAAACAGAGATGCTCAAAATGGTAACACAGCTGATAATGGAGGGCAAGGAGAGGGATACTGATGAAGTATAAGATGTTTACAAAGTGCTTTTTTCACAAAACTGTGTCTGATAGAAGTATTATTATTATTCCTTTTTTTAAAACAAATTTGATCAAGATGCTGTCCAACATCATACAATTAGGTAAGTATCAGAGATGGACCCTGAACTAGGTGTCCTGATTCTTTTTTTACTGTGACATGTGGATAATAGATCCTGGATGAATCTTTCAACACCTTCTCTAAGGCCAAGCTCATCAACAGAAAGGATTCATAGCCATCTCTGCAGTTTCACACCCAGCACCAACTTCCTCTAGGTTTCTGTCCTTGATCTTTCATAATATTCCCAAAAGAATAGAAAATACCTACATTAAATGAGTAAAAACATGGTATTTCCTGGGTGAACACTCAGGAACCCAATATTTAATGATGTTATGATATATTTTTATATCCAGAATTGAGTATCATTAATTCCTTAGAGAACTATTCCTATTCTCCAAATGTATCTCATTTAGTCTTTCTCAGGCTAACCCCCAAATCCTAATAATGCACATATATACCTTTATAGAATGCTGGAATAGAGAGAGAGGTAGGCCTTTGTCAAGGGACAAACTAGTTTGAATTCCAGCTCTAACATTCCTAACTTGTCCCGCACGTCACTTCACCTGCTTAACCTCAACATTTTTCTTATTTAAAATGAGGTTAATAGGAACCCGGCAGGATTGTTGTGAGGAAAACATTTTGCAAATCATGGGAACATTATTGAAATGTACTTTTCTCAAAATATTGGTTCTGTTTCTGATTTTTCCTCTGAAAATCTGTTAACTTTTAGTCAAGTCAGCCTTTCCAAGCTTTGGTATTTTCATGGATTGTTGTGAGAAAAATGCATAGAAAACCTTGTTCTTCAATATATACAAATGTGGGCTATGTTGGATTAGATCAACTTAAACTTCCTTTTAGCTAAAAAATCAATAATGTCTGGGTTCTGCTAGAGTAATAGCAATGAGTTCTGGAGTGTAGAAGGAATGAGAAAAAGAGAAAACCTTCAAAACAAAAATGATTTTGTCACAAAACTACAAGAGTAGTACTATATGGTGTTTTATATTTTGCAAAGTACTTTATGTTATCCTATTTGATCCTCATATGGGAGCACGTACTATTATCTTCATTTTACATATGAGGAAACTGAAATATTGATAGGTTCAGAATGAATTTCCCAAGAACATATAACTAGTAAGTATCTGAGGCAGGACTTGAACTTGATTTTTTGTCACTTGAAGCCCAGTGCTACACGCATTTACACCTGTTGATTACTCATGGATCTATTTGTTAATGGAAAAAGCCCTGGATATTCAGGTCTCAATACTTGGGTTTAATCATAGTTCTTCCTGAGTGATTTTGGGCAAATTATTTTCTCTCTCCCATCTAATTTCCTCATCTGTAAAATGGAAGGGATAAATGCAATTAAGTTCATTTCCTCCTTCAAATGTTGTTAATGTAAAAAACATCTGTATTAACCTTTAATTTATCTACACAGATAGATTTGCTCTATTGCATTTTTAAACATACTAAGTTTTGGAAAATGAATGAAAAAAGTCTTTTCTAATGGTATTAAGCTTTATAAGCTCTAGGATCCTAAGCAAACATGTTTTAGGAGGCCCCCTTATCTATAGTTGGGCAATTAAGCAGTACAATAAATAGAGTGTTGGATTTGGAATCAGGAAAACCTGAATTCAAATCTACCTTCATAAACCTGAGCAGGCAAGCTACTTAATTCTGTTTGTCTTAGTTTCTTCATCTATAAAATAAACCAGAGAAGGAAATGGAAAACCATTCTACTCTCTTTGCCAAGAAAACCCCAAATAGGATGGATCATGGAGAGTCAAACACAACTAAGAGAAATAAACAAGAATTATCTAGAATTAATTAAAACATAAGTAGGTCTTTAAGAAAAAAAGAACATGTGCCCTTACCATACAAGAGATATATGAATTCTGCTTATGTGGGTCATTCTTAAATATTACCAGTCCTCATAATGAATTGAGGTATTATTTTGTTCACAAAATGAAGAGGAGATTTAGGCTATTCTTTTGTCATTTCCTAAAGATGGCAGGATAGAAGCTTCAATAATTTCTAAAATAAACAAGATTCTTGATGTATTAACTTTCTTCAAAGACAGTGGATGGAGAAAAAAACAGGATGTTTGAGGATTTTATTGATATAAAATATAAACTATGACTGTAATAACTATACTTCAAAGATTTATATGGTGCCCAATTATATAACTCTTCTTAATGTCAAGACAAACATGTTGTTTAATAGGAATGGGTGTTGGATTTTATCAAAGGCTTTTCCTGCATCTATAGAGATAATCATATGGTTTTTGTTAGTTTGACTATTAATATAATTGATTATGCTGATAGTTTTCCTAATATTGAACCAGCCCTGCATTCCTGATATAAATCCTACTTGGTCATAGTGTACTATCCTGGGGATGACTTTCTGTAATCTCATTGCTAATATCTTATTTAAAATGTTTGCATCAATATTCTTTAGGGAAATTGGTCTATAGTTTTCTTTCTCTGTTTTCACCCTACCTGGTCTAGCTATCAGCACCATATCGGTGTCATAGAAAGAATTTGGTAGTATACCTTCTGTCCCTATTTTTTCAAATAGTTTGTATAGTGTTCAAACATGTTGTTTAAAAAAATGCATAATCTAGCTTGAAGCTTTAAGGACTGCCTTTGTGTAACTATAGTTAATGTTCTTGAAATGATTGTTTAAAATACTGGTAAAAGTAATCTTGAATAGCACTGAAACCACAGGAAAACTTACAAATAGGATGGCAACTAAAAGCAAAAACTATTTCAAAAGCCAAGTAAAAACAGTAACAAAAATGATGTGAAAATATCCAAAATGTTATTTCTTCTGTATTGATTTCTACTGTATTGATACCATAATATGATGGAATTTATTCTATATTAATTTTGTAATTGGATCTGCATTCGAATGGTTTGAGTTAATCTCTGGAATCCAGCTAGATCTATAGATACCTGATTTAAATTGAACTCAAAATCCTGCTGACCTAGCTCAAAGTTAGTTTAGTTTAACGGAAAGGTTGTTATCTCTCATGCTAGTATATCCTAGGATACCTGTTTATTTGGCCCCACAAAATTATCATCTCCAAAAGATATGTGGTCTATTCTTGCAAAATTCTTATTTCCTTAACTAAAACCCTTTTTGACCTATGAATTTTGCCAAATTATCATGGCTGCTAACAAGGCCTGAAAGATGCTAATAAAAATGCTGATAAAGATGCTGATTAACATTCCTTAATTGTCAGAGAGGAGTAGTCACCAACTCCATGTGTTAGCCTTCTTTCTTTAAAATAATCAATCATATGGTCCTCACCTCCATGATGCTGTCACTTTGTAAACTGAATTGTTTTCTCTACTATCCACCTCTGTATTCCCCAAAACTATATTAAGGCTGGTGAACTCAGGGGCTTTGGTCTTCAAGAGAGGCTATAGAGTTGATTATTGCCAGCTTGACTAAAAAAATTGATCATGCTCAAATAATTGTGCTATAAGGAAAATTCTTCTTTTGGGCTTTTACCTAGGACAAATATAATTAAAAGGAATTTATTAAAATATGTCATGATAATAACACATTGATGGGTTTTCCTTTTAAAAATCAGATTAAATAATGGTTTATCTATTTGATTTTTTTAAAATTAGCTCCTAGTTTTATTTGTTCAGTATTTTTTATTGCATTTTGTTAACCTCATCTTTGATTTCAGCATTTCAGTTTTGAGGTTTAATTGAGAGGGGTTTAATTTATTGGCCTAAGTTTTTAGTTATATGTCCCAATCCATTGTACTATTACTTTCTCTATTTTGTTGATATGTGCATTTATATGTATGTATGTATATATATATATATGTATATATTTTCCCCTAAGTACTTCTTTGTCCATATCCTACAAACTTTGTTATGCTGTCTCCTTGTTGTCATTATATTTAGTAAATTTATCAATTATTTCTGATTGTTCTTTTTCCTATCCATTCTTTAAGTTTGTTACCTAGTTTCTAATCAATTTTTAATCTGTGCTTCAAATGTTCTTTATTGAATATAATTTGCATTTTCATAGGATAAGAAAAAGATTCATTTAGCTTTTCTGCATTTGTTTGTGAGGCTTTTAGGATCAATACATAGTTAATTTTTGTGAAGATGCCAAACACAGATAAGAATAAGTACATTCCTTTCTATTTCCATTCATTATTCTTCAGAATTCTATCTAATTATCTTTTAATTATTTTTTTTGATTTTGCTTTGTCTGAGATTATAATTGTCATTGCTGCCTTTTTTTTAAAACTTCAAATGAAGCACAGTAGATTCTACTTTAGCTCTTTATTTTAACTCTGTCATCTTTTTGTTTTGCGTATGTTTTTCATAAACAATATATTTGTGAATTGTGGCTTCTAATCCATTCCACTATCCTATTCAGTTTTATGAGTAATTTCATCTTACTCACTTTCACAGTTAAAATTGCTATATATACATTTACCTCTATTCTGTTCTATTGTACCACATTCCTCTCTTCATCTCCTCTTGGATAGTCTATTTCATTTCTGACCACTGTCTCCCTTAATTTACTCTCCATCTTATTCTCCAACCCTTTCTCTTAACTCCTTTTCCTTCTTCTTCCCTGTAGGATAAGATGAATTTCTTTACCCAAGTGTGTGTATATGTGTATTTTTCCCTCCTGGAACCAATTCAGAGGAGAGTGAGGTTTAAATGTTGCTCACTCTCAGCCACTGGCCTCTCCATTGTAGGAACTCTTTTTTTATATGCCTCATTTATGCAAGATACTTTCCCCCATTATTTTTCTTTCTTTCTTTCCTTTCTTGGGGGATTTATCTTTCCACCTTTCATTCTTCTTTTAAAATCATCCAAACTAATAGAATTACGCATAGACTCTTTGTTTGATTAGACTCTCAGTTCCTGATGATAAAACTTCTGAGGGATTACATCTATCACCTCTTCTTATAATAATATGAATAATTTAAATTTATTTCCCTTTGTCTTCTTACTAACATTTACCTTTTGTCCCTAGTTGTCTTATTCATATTTAACTTTAAATATTTCTCTTGATTCCTATGTTTAAATGTCAAATTTTCTCTTCAACTCTATCATTAAGACTGCTTGAAAGTCTTCTATCTCATTAGATATCATGATTTTCCTCTAGTTGTTCCTAATTGTAATCCTATCTTCTTTGTCTTTTGGAATATCACATTCCAACTCTTTTTCTTTTAGTGATAACTGCTAAATATTGTGTGTTCCTAATTCTGGCTTTCTGGTACTTGAATTGTTTCTTTCTGGTTTCTTTCAATATTTTCTTCTTGACCTTAGAGTTCTGGATTTTGTCTACAATATTAATGGGAGTTTTCATTTTGGGGTTTCTTTCAGGAGGGGATTGATGGATTCTTTCAATTTCTATTTTATCTCTGGTTCTTTGGTATCTGGGCAGTTTTCCTTTCCATATCTTGTGATATGATATTTAGGCTCTTTTTTTTAGATCATAGCTTTCAGATAATCCAATAGTTCTTAAATTACCTACTTTTAATTTATTTTTTCAGGTCAGTTCCTGTTACATATATATAGTTTTTTTTAATATGTGTGTTTTTGGCTTTAACTTTGTTTTTATGTCTTTTGGAGTCATTTGTATCCATTTAGTTTTAATTTTGGGGGGAATCATTTTCATTAATATTTTTTTAATACTTCCAAGATGTTGGTAACTTTTTTGGAAAACTTGTTTCTTTTCCCTCTTCATCCTTTGTTCTTTATCACTCTTATTATGTTTAAATTTTTTTAATATCTTTCTTTAGCATTTGCTTAAACTCTTTCAGGAATTTTTGTTGGGCTTGTATTTCATCTGCATTTTTCCTGTCAGACTTTACTTGCAGTTATTTTAAAGTTATTGTTTTCTTTTGTTTCTGTGTCTTTAGCTTCCCTATAACTATAATAGCTTTTTATGGTAGTTTCATCTTTTGGTTGTTCATCTTTCCAGACTACTTCTTGCATTTGAACTTTATGTTAGTGTTGGATTCTGGAAAGAATATCTGGCCCAAACTTCTTTTGCTTTTACAACTTTGTTTTGGGACTTACAAGTTTTTGATGCTTCCAAAAGACTGAGTCTGTTCACAGTCCTCCTGGTATGAGCTTTGCAAATTCATGATTTAGGTTTTTTGGCTTATATGTAGTTGAATTTCAACAGACTTTTACTAGACTCAGTTACTGTTATCCTGTTGGGAAGTTGTCAGGTTCAGAGTGACTGAATTGCTAGCTTCTTTTTAGTCTTGGTTTCTTGCCCTGATTTTTCCACTTCAAACTTGTATATTGGTTTAAGGGTTTGAATTGAGTAATTGCTCTTTTGTGATAAGAGCCACACAGTTACATTTCTGGAATTTTTTTGTGCTTAATACTCAGCTAGGGCTCTGTGCTCAGTTTTGTCCAGCTTCAACTCTTACATTCTGTGATTATGTGAAGCATTACTATTATTTTCAAATAAGCAGAAAAATGGGAATTAGTTAAATTAAAAAAATTGTTGTGAAGGCAGCCTCCACAACAATGATATCTCTGATATCTACCAAGGAGACCCATTTCCAAGATTCTCTATCTCTTCTATGGGAACTTCCTTAGCAGAGGGCATTTTTTTTTGTGCTAGTGTTATAATTTCTTAAGATAAAAAAATTCCTAATTATGACTCTGTTGGAAAAGACCAGGTTCAATACTTCAGTGAAATCCAAATTCATTATGCTTCCAGAATTGCCCTGATGATTCAGTTGGTAACTCTGTCAAAAAAAAAAAAAAAGATATGAGGTTAGATAAGATGTCCTGCCCTTAAAGAAACTATGCTAGATCCCAAAGAAAATTTTTTCATTTTATAAGTATTCTTGAGCCTTCTGTTTGTTAATTGATTATAAAAATTTTCCAGGGATTAAATTTATAATTTATCATTTGTAGAATTCATAGTAGCTTTTATTATCTATTTTGTTTTACAATTAATGGAGATATATAGTATGATTTTGTTTTTTTACTTTATAACCCCAATATCTACCATAGTTTTGGGTACATAATCACATGGTAAATGCTTAATAAATGTTATTGATTAATTGAAAAAGTTACAATCATGTAAAATATCTATAAACAATTTGAATTTAGAAAGGGATCTTTGTACTAAAAAAGGATTGGGAATCCTTATCTAGCCCAATCTCTTGATTTTTCATGGATGGAAACTGAGACCCAGAGAGATTTACTCATTTGTAGAGAGACTAGACAGCTGGTTAGTGCCAAGACTAGAACCCAAGTTCTCTTGTGTCCTCATCTAATACTATATTTACTCTAACATGACATTTACATACATTTGGAAAGAAAGATGGCTTAAGTTAATAGTTTTTGTAGCCATAAAAAGCAAAGTCAATTACCCCCCCCACACACACACACAGTCAGTTTGGTCTTTAATCAGTGATCTCTCCTTTCTAGATTTAAATATACATGATTCTGTGAATTGAATTTACTAATCACAAATATTCAAGAGCTATTCTAAGGAGTAGACATAAATATCTAGGCTTTTTGCTCTTGAGAGTGATTCATAACTGAGTAATTAAAGAATAGTTGATGAGAACATTCAATTCACTAGAAAAGGAAATAAAAAAAACTTTTTCTCAGTTCAGGGAATGAGATTAAAAGAATAAATGCATTTGTACTATTCATTCCAACATACTCTTTTGGTATTATAAAATAATTCAGTATAGATCTAAAAATAATTACAAGAGAATAGACCTAAAATAATTACAAATAATCACAAGAATTACAATTATAATAATTACAGATGACAATGAAATAAACTGGCTCAGCTCCCCAAAATTTATATTTATACAAACCAAATGAAATCTTGGGATAGCTCTTCAAAGTTATTCTCTCTGGCCTGAATTATTCCCACCTAGAATATGCCTCTGAAAAAACTAGCTTATGTTTAGGTAAAAAGGTCCCTAGCACCCATCCAAGCTTCCATGGTACTAATCATGGTATGGTACTGTCTTTATTCCATTTAATAAAAACAAACAAACAAATATAGAAAACCCAAAGTCCTATAGTAGTCCAGAAGCAATTGATAGAATTTTCCTCTATATAAGATGAATCCTATGCTTTTTTAGGGTCCCCAAATAATCTAAATTCATAGTTACATTCTGCAAGTAGATTCTTATTATTTTTTTGGCTGAGGCAATTGGGATTAAGTGACCTGCTTAGGGTCACACAGCTAGGAAGAGTTAAGTATCTGAGGTCAAATTTGAACTCAGGTTTTCCTGACTTTAGGGCTGGTACTCTATCTACTGCGCCACCTAGCTGCCCCTGCAAGTAGATTCTTAACAGAATGGAAGCAACCTGGCACTCCCCATCCCTAGATGTTCCAGTAAGTCCCACTTCACATTACAGACCATACTAACATTCAACCTTATGCTATTTCATTGAGATTTTTACTTCCCCAATAAAGAAAATAAATTTAGGATTGTTAGAAGAACAACTTCCTAGACATTCCCATTATAATTTTTTTCTACCTAAAACAACCAATTCATCCTTAATTATTGAGACCTAATTAAAAGATATATATTTTAGTATTTTCAAGGAGATTGCCAGTGGATAGAACTACACTTTCCATTGAGAGATAATCTCAAATTCCCAAACAAATTATCACAATCTCTTAAAATCATTAAATTGATGAAGAATTCTCTTGATTATCTATCGAGAAAGGCAAAACTCATGAGCCTCACTTGAAAGCTGCAACTCTCTCTGTCCGTCTGTCTGTTTCTCTCTGTTTGTCTCTCTGTCTCTTTCTCTGTCTCTCTGTCTCCCTCCTCCCCCTCTCTCTCTTTCTCTCTCTCTTCCTGTCCTCTGCCCCTTTTTCACACATACATACACATACACACACACACACAGTTAGGTAGAACAATATATATCAATTAATCAACCAAAATTAATTAAGTACATATTATATGCCAGGCACTTATATGTATAGAATACATACATATATGTATGTATATACAGACATGAAAAGGACAGAATATATGCATCTGGATTATTCCATATTTTCTAATACTTAGAATTTTGGAGGTGGCAACTTTCTTATAGAATATTTTAATTATTTCTTTAATAATTATTTTTGTTTATATCTTGTCCCCCTACTTGACTGCCTTGAGAGGAAAAAAAAAGCGCAAGAAAAGGAAGGTCCTATTTTGTCATAGTCAAATCTTCTAGAATATTGTTTTCAGTTCTGTTGATACATTTTTAGAAAGGATATTTATAAGCTGTAGAATGTCCACAAGAGGGCAATGTGAATGATGAAAATCTTTAAGGTTATAGCATAAGAAAAATTGTTGAAGGAATTAGTAATATTTTGTTTTTGAGGTGGGGTAGAGGCATGGTATCTGTCTTCAAGTGTATGAAGGCTATTATGTGAAAGAAGAATAGTATTTGTTTTGCTTCATTCCAAAGATATCATTAGGTGAAATGAGTGAAGATTACAAAGAGGTAAATTCAGGTGTCAGGTAAAGAAAAAAAAAAACTTTCTAAGAATGACAACTATTTAAAAGTAAAATCTGCTTCCCTAGAAGATAATGAGTCTTGGAGGAAAAGACAAGGTCTTCAAAGAAATGCCAGATGGCTACTTTGGGGTATATTGAGCTGTTCATTTATTAATTGGAGTAGGTGACATCCAAATCTGTGATCCAGTGATGCTATGAAACTTACCAGAAAACTCTTTGAGTAGACTCTGCAAATGACAGTCTGTCTCTTATGTATGTGTTTTATGTAGATGGTAATTGATAACACTCTTTTTGGCAACCAAGTTTCCTTGTTAAGCTTTTCTTATCCTTATTCTATTTCTTGGTGTCTGTGGACCAATTGATAATATATCAATAAATCTGGTTTGAACACCTGAGCTATACTTTATTTTTGGTCTTTAGAAGAATAGAAAATTTGGAGGCTGAAGAGGAGGAGCAGAAGATATAAAGGAAAGGGGCTATTTATATAAAATATTTTTATCTTGCCTAATGTCCTCCTCAGGGTTTTCCTATGGAAATATTAAAATATGTTCTGAGTCTAGATTTCTACAACAAAAGGAAGTGGCACCTTTCCCTATGTTGTGATACTTCTAATATAAGAATTTAAACTAACTGTAGATAGTGGCAAAAAGCTATAGTGAATTTATTAATGTTTTACAATAAGTTTGTGTTTTATTAATTTGATACATAATACTAAAAATAAAGTTTGAGTGATCCATTCTAGGAAATGTCTTAGCATAGGAAATATAGTTTGAAAAGGGCAGAATTTTTGTTTGTTTTTTGTTTCCTTTTGGGACAGAATAATCTCCCATATATCCCTCAACCCTCCCCATAATGATCACTCTAAAAATTTCACTTCACATATTAATGATATTATTTCTTTACCTTTTCATTTACTAAATTTTGCTAGTTATGGTTTAATTTGAGTTAAATACTTTTCCTTAAAAATTCAAACATGTTTCTGAGGATGAAGGAGTTTTCAGTTAGTCACATGTTAGTATTTATTTAGTATTTATAGTCTGTTTTAGTTTTTATAGTCTGATTGTATTGTTTTTTCTTAATGCCTAGAGGAGAATTAGATGCATTAAATTGAGAATGAGTTTTGAGAATGGGTAATTTTGGATCCTTTAGAGGCATCAAACTCCCTTACACATTGTTCTAGACAAACAGTTCTGTTTTTCATTCTCTGTATATGACATCTACTTTCCAATCTCTATTCCTTTGCATAGATAATCTCTTACCTTGAACCCTTATAATATTTGGTTCCTTACAAGGCTCAACTCAAGTACTATTATAAGTAGAATAATTCTAATCCTCTTCCTGCATGACAGATATCCAACATTTAAGGGTAACTATCCTGTATCCCCTATTTTTTCCTTTTCCAAAAGAAACGTAACAGGATTATCTCCCAGCAGTCCTTAGGAGTTATGGTTTTAAGATTACCATCATGGTTGACATCTTCTGGATCCCTTTTTAATTTAACATGATACTTCCTAAAATGTGTCATTTGGAAGTAAGCACTATTCTTCAAATGTGATCCAAGTAGCATAGAATATAGTGGGACTGTTGCTTACATTGTTCTCCATACTATGCCTCTCTTAATATAGTCCAAAATCATTGTCATATCATGCTATTTATTCAAATTGAAATCACAACCCACAAAAATAACTAATTTTTTTCAAACTGTTGTCTTACCATGCCTTCATTATATGTGTAGTTGCCTTTTTTGAATTCAAGTGGAAATTTTCAAAAAGGCCTATTTATTTTTATTTTATTAGATTCACTCCATTGTTTCAGCTTGTCAAGATCTTTTGATTTTTTTACTTTCATTCACTTTTCATTATATTAGCTATTTCTTTCAAATTTTAATAATTTAAAATTTTGACAAGTATGTCATATCTACTGTTATCCAATTCTATCAGTCAATAAGCATTTATTAAACATCTACTATGAACCAACAACTGATTAGGCCAGACACTGAAGATATAAAAATAAAAGTGAAAGAGACTGCCTTCAAGGAACTTACATTTTATTGGAGGTAGACAACATTCTATATAAATAAATATACACAGAACATATAGAAGATATGCATAAGGTATTAAATACTGTACAAATCTGATCTCTTTTGTGTCTCATAGCAACCCTGGGAGATCGGGAATGTTATTATATTGATTTTGCAGTTGAGGAAATTGAGGCAGACAGAGGACAATTGATTCACCCAAAGTAACACATCCTAAATGTATAAGGCCAAAATTTAACTCAGATATTCCTGTTTTTTTAGCCCATTGTACCACTTAAATTGTCTCAGGAGATGAAGAAGGTTTTTATGCACAAGTTGTGATTGAACTCAGTCTTGACAAAAGTAAGGGATTCTCTGAGGCATAATAGAGGAGGAAGTACATTCATGTATGCACTTTTCATTGGCCAGGGAAAAACTAAAAAGAGATGAAGTGACTTTGGAAAGAAAACACGACATGAAATACTGTATGTGAAAAACATAAAGAAAGGAAATTTTTGAGACCTTGAGAAGTAGAGTCATTTGTAATGGGATGGAATAAAAGGACAGGGTCAGGTTGTTAAGGATTAAAAAAAATTGGGGTTTATATTTTATGTTTGCAGCAATAATACTAAGGATCTAAGATAGAATGTAAAAATTGAGGAACTGATTGAATATGTGGGATAAGTATAGCAGGGAGTTGAAAGCAATTCCAATTTTGTGAACCTGAGACAATGGAAAGATGGTAGTACCCAATGAAGTTACTGATAAATGTTAAATAGAGCAGTGGCAAGCATAGATTCTTGGATCACCTAAGTAAAAGCCTCCATCCAAGGTAATACCGAAACATTACTTATTACTGATGAATCTTTGGGTGTGACTATTAAATTTGTATCCAATCTACTATCATCTAGTCCCAGCCTCTTGAAAAGTTTTTTTTTTCTTTTAAAGTTTTTTCTCAGTCTCTTTCATTTGATTTTTGAAGTCTTTTTTGAGTTCTATAAATTCTTTCTGGGTAGGGAGCCATTTAATGCTATTCCTTGGGGTAGAAGATACTTTTAAAAAATTTCACTGTCCTCCTTTGAAGGTGAAGATGGTTGGATTCTTTCTTTGTCAGTTTATTTTTTTAAAATGAGGAGTATTAATGTAAGCACCTTTAATTGCGGGATGGGGGGGGATGGTACCACTAACCACTTCAGTTCTCTCTTCTGACCTGGAACCTTAAACTCAAAGCTCCACCCTCTTGCAAGTGTCCCCAGCCAGTAGAGCACCTACCCCATTTCTTCTGCACTTGCTTTTCCCCTAAAGCTATGTCTCTGCAGCACAGCTGGGACTGTCATTCTGCCGGGGGTCCTATCGGGGTCCCCAGCCACCGCCCTCTACTCACCCTAATCCAGGGTCTTCAGACGTCTCTGGCACCCCACCCTAGTGGAGGGGAGAACAAACCAGGCAGAGCACCCGAGGAGAGGTTAACTTCTTTATTCTCGTTCCTGGAACTTCCAACAGCCAACTGCCCACAGCCTCTGTGCCTCCTTTTATCCTCGTATTCTGGCCCTCACCCCTCCCTGTAGGCGGTTCTGCTCCTCCCAAGTCCTGCCCCTGGGGTGGAGCGTACCCGAGGGCGGGCCACTCAGGCAAGCCCAGGCAAGTCCAGGCAAGCCCAGTCCAGAGCCGCCCCCAACAACTCCCCCTTTTTGTTTAAACCAGGGGAGGCACCTACTGAGGGTGTGAGGGTAAGAAATCCATCTCCAGAGACTGCATAAATCTAACAGTAAATACATCCAACCACCTAAACTAATCTATCTATTTAGTGCTATACCAATCAAACTCCCAAGAGATTATTTAACTGAACTAGAAAAAATAACGACAAAATTCATCTGGAAAAACAAAAGGTCAAGAATTTCAAGGGAATTAATGAAAAAAAATGCAAATGAGGGTGGCCTAGCTGCACCAGATCTAAAACTATATTATAAAGCAGTGGTCACCAAAACCATTTGGTACTGGATAAGAAATAGAGTAGTGGATCAGTGGAATAGGTTAGATTCACAGAACAAAATACTCAATGAAAATTGTAATCTAGTGTTCGATAAACCCAAAGACCCCAGTTTTTGGGATAAAAACTCACTATTTGACAAAAACTGCTGGGATAATTGGAAACTAGTCTGGAAGAAATTAGGCATTGACCCACACCTAACACCATATACCAAGATAAGGTCAAAATGGATTCATGATCTAGGCATAAAGAATGATATTATAAACAAATTAGAACAATGTAGGATGGTTTACCTCTCAGACCTGTGGAGGGGGAAGGAATTTATGACCAAAGAAGAACTAGAGGTCATCATTAATCACAAAATAGATAAGTTTGACTATATCAAGTTGAAAAGTTTTTGTACAAACAAAATGAATGCAGACAAGATTAGAAGGGTAGCAGTAAACTGGGAAAATATTTTTACATCCAAAGGTTCTGATAAAGGCCTCATTTCTAAAATATATAGAGAATTGACTCAAATATATAAGAATTCAAGCCATTCTCCAATTGACAAATGGTCAAAAGATATGGACAGGCAATTTTCAGACGAAGAAATTGAAACTATTTCCGGTCACATGAAAAGGTGCTCCAAGTCACTATTGATCAGAGAAATGCAAATTAAGACAACTCTGAGATACCACTACACACCTGTCAGATTGGCTAAAATGACAGGAAATGATAATGATAGCTGTTGGAGGGGATGTGGGAAAACTGGGACACTGATACATTGTTGGTGGAACTGTGAACGGATCCAACCATTCTGGAGAGCAATTTGGAGCTATGCTCAAAGAGTTATCAAACAGTGCATACCCTTTGACCCAGCAGTGTTTCTACTGGGCCTATATCCCAAAGAGATTTTTAAGGAGGGAAAGGGCCCCACATGTGCAAAAATGTTTGTGGCAGCCCTTTTTGTAGTGGCAAGAAACTGGAAATTGAAAAGATGCCCATCAATTGGAGAATGGCTGAATAAATTATGGTATATGAATGTTATGGAATATTATTGTTCTGTAAGAAATGACCAACAAGAGGATTTCAGAGAGGATTGGAGAGACTTGCATGAACTGATGCTGAGTGAAATCAGCAGAACCAGGAGAACATTATACACAGCAACAAGACTATACGATGATCAATTTTGATGGACATGGTTCTCTTCAACAATGATGTGATTCAAACCAGTTGTGCTGCGATGAAGATAGTCATATACATCCAGAGAGAGGCCTGTGGGAACTGAGAGTGAACCACAACACAGCATTTTAACGCTTTCTGTGAATATTTCCATGCATTCTGTTTTCCTTCTTAGGTTGTCTTTTTTCTCCTTCTCTTTCTAGATCTGATGTTTCTTGTGCAGTAAGATAACTGTATAGATATGTATACATGTATTGTATTTGTCATATAATTTATCCTATCTAGCATGTATTAGATTACCTGTCATCTAGGGGTGGGGGGCGGGGGAGGGAAAGGAAAAGCTTGGGGAAAAAAAGTTTTCTAGCAAAGGTCAATGTTGAAAGGTCACTCATATGTTTTGCAAATAAAAAGCTTTATTATTAAAAAAATAAAAAAAAAAATAAAAAAATAAAAAAAAAAAAATACATCCAACCAATTTTGAGAAGTCACGGTAAAAGAGTACAAAACGATGAATACAAAACAATACCAATATTTCCATAACAGTACAAAACGGATAACAATAATGCCATAATATTACAATTTGGAATTAACCACTGAAAATTAAGTCCCTCTTGTAGCCTCTTTGTCCTTCCCCGCCTATGCCGCAGCGAACCAAGCATGTCCCATCCCGAAGGTCTCGGGTCTGAGCTGGCCTGCTATGATAGGGCGCGGGCCCGCGAGCCGTGTACAGCGCCTGCAGGTCGTGTGCAATGTGCAAAACATCTTTCACGTGACTTAGGCTCTACGGTCCTCCGTCCCGCGGTGTTTTGCTGTATACTGCCATATTGCGCAAAACATCTTTCACGGGACGTAGGCGCTATGGTCCTCCGCCCCGCGGTGCTTTGCCGTAGCAGCAGTGTTCTGTCACACCCTGTGCTCAGCCTTTCGGCCCCCAGATGGTCATGTGCATTCCTGCTGGCTACAGGCCCTGGGTCTTACATCCCCCTTGTCTTGTGTTGCGGGAGACCGCCCAGAGGAAGGACATCGGCTTTCAATTGAGTGAGACTCTTCCTTAACACAGACAGACCGAATTTACAAAGACAACAAAACAATATGAGTAACAAAACAACACACACACACAAAGCGCGCGTGCACGCACACACACACAAACACAACAATAAAAGACAGAATTCTTTACATAGATTTAAACCAATAATCCTTAGCAAAATGATACGAAACTGTCTTAAACCAAGTAAAAGAGTTACAGTAGCTACAGTAGAATAATAATACCACCGGTGGAGGGAAAAAATGAAAAGACTCTTGAATGGGAGTTTGATTCTCTTTGCAAATTGTCTCTCTTACTCTCTGGTTTTTCTTCCCAGCCCTGTTATAACTGAGTTCTTTGTGAGGGGCATCAGGTTTCAGCCCCTTGGCCACACTTGGAGTTTGTTCGGTTTAGGGTATTTGTTGTTTCCCCCATAAGCATCGCTGGGTAAAAAGGCCTGGAGAGCTCTTGGTGTGGTTAACGTTTTCTGTTCTAGATGGGGGAACATTTCACTAGTAAGGCCATTGTCCATTTATGTCACGAACATGTTCATGAGCTAGAGTCAGTAGTGTCCAGTTCCTGTTTGATATCATCACAGGAGCCATCGCTAACAGGACGCAAACACTGAGCAGGAATCCAAGATCCATCCTCCCGATTCGCACCTTCTGGAATGACAAGAACATACCCTGGCCTATGGGTTATTATCCTACCTGGTCCTGGCCAGACACCTTCTAGAGGTTGCCATATAACCTGATTGTAACTTTCTTTTACTAGTTCTCCTTCAGGGTGGTTGAGCAGTGGAGACTTCTCGCACCCGTCGAACGGGCACCCAAATCTCTTCATTACTTCCATCTGGTAAAATAGAGAGGTATCCCTGACTCCTACACTGCACTACTCCAGGCCCACGCCACTCGCCTGTTGGATCCTTCCAATAGACTGTGGTTCCTGTTAAGCAGGTACGCGGGACCTGGGGCAAGCTTGTCTTGTCTGGGCTCTGAGTATTGACATGCTGGACTAGGCCTCCTAGATATCTCATAGCAGGAGTCGTGCTGTCATCACGAAAATGCAAAAAATTAATGGTGTAAAGGGCTAATGCTAACTCTCCTCTAGTAACCTTGCGCCTAACTCCCCCTTTTTGTTTAAGCAGAGTGACTTTCAGGGTACGATTCGCTCGTGCTACTATAGCCTGACCCGTAGGGTTATAAGGGAGGCCAATAACATGATGTATATTAAACTCTGCACAGAACGTTTTAAAGGAGGAGGAAGTGTAGGTAGGTCCATTGTCTGTCTTGATGGCTTCAGGTACGCCAAAGACAGAGAATTGTGTATAAAGATGTTCTATGACGGCACGGGTAGTTTCTCTAGGTTGTATAGAGGCCATAACAAAACTGGAAAAAGTGTCAACAGACACATGAATAAGTATGGAGCCCAAATGTGTAACGTCCATCTGCCATAAGGAGTTGGGTCGGTCCCCACGGGGATTTACGGCTATCTCCTTAGGAGGTGGGCGGAAGGGAACGCAAGCAGAGCACCGTTTGACTATTTGGCGTGCTTGCTCTTTGGTAATTCCATAAATTCCATAAAGCTCGGTCATTAAGAAATGACCGAGCAGAAAGGTGATATTTTTGATGTGCTAGGTGAGCAGGCGAGGAAAGGAAGCCAATCAATGCTTTGTCGGCAATTGAATTGCCGTGATAGATCGGGCCGGAAACCGATTGGTGGGACCGGATATGCATCACAAAAATAGGGTATTTGCGGTCCAATAGTAACTTCTGGACTGAAAAAAGTAATTCTGCTATTGTAGATTTTCCGTGAATAAGAGCGTCTGGTAACTTCAAAAGAGCCTGGGCACAATATAAACTATCAGTTATTAGGTTTATAGGTTCAGAAGGACATAAGGGAATAGCTTGTGAAATGGCATAAAGCTCATTCTTTTGGGCAGACGTATATGGGGTGTGGAACACTTTCAGAATTTTATATTGAGGAATATACACCGAAGCTTTAGAGTGCTTAGTAGCGTCGGTAAACACATTAGGTCCCTTTACCGGGTCATGAGATATAACCGGGGTCGGCCTCCGCAAGGGTAGAGGAATAAAGGCTCGAACTGCTGGGGGAAAGGTGACCCTTTTAAAGGGACAGGCCACTACTACAGCGGCCCAAGTGGCCGAGGTGGAAGCAAACTGTTGCAAGGTCAACTCAGAAAAGGGGTTAGCAATCATTGGGTATGTGCCAAAGACCTGTAAGCAGCGTCTCATGGCTATAAGACAAAATTGCCCATACTCCTCCCATTTATCAGGGAGGATAGTTTTTCGCTTTGAGGAGTATAGCCATTCTAAAATCCCATGTTTTTGAAAAAGGCATCCAAAGGGAACAAGGTCATTTAAGATGACAAAATAAATCGGCTGCAAAAGTTCTACTTGTACCACTGTGGCTTGATATTGGCTCATAATTTGTTTAATGGCGTCCCTTGCCTCGGAGGTCCATGCCCTAGGGGATAATAAATCGGGACTTCCCGGTAGGATATCATATAGGGGGCTAAGAAGGGACTTAGGTATGGGCATGACTGCACGAAGCCACTGGATACTGCCGATTAATT